>DWGR01002295.1:0-13984 GCA_018247715.1 Heliconius burneyi
GAATTCGCTCAAGTTTATTTAATTGCTCCTCTCTTAAGTCAAGATAGCAAATGTCAGCATAATCAAGAATCGGTAGAAGGAGAGTGTTTGCTAACGAAATCTTAGTCGGTATAGGAAGAAAATTACGAAAAATACGCATAGTGTAATTTTTAATTTAATTGAAGCCAGTCGTGGCGCAGAGGCACAAGCGTAAGACTGATAACGCTACAAATTATTGACTATTTCAGTTCACCATTATGGTAACGAAGCAAAGCGCGGCGTTGAGTTCCACCATTCAACACGCAATTGTGTAATCTTAATGTGGAAAATGATGTGTTAATTTAACCCTTTGCCATCTTTCTATGCGGAAAAGAATGTTAAAAATTAATTTAAACCAGCTTCACGCTATAACACGTACACAGTAGAGAAGGCACACCTGAGTAAAGACACTCCATTCGCCACTTTCCAGCAAATGCATTCCGTGTTGATTGTTAGGATTCAATGCCAGGCTTCTGCCTTGGTGCCAAAGCGAAGAAATGAAAATATTAATAAATAATAATTTATTCCCTCGAGTGGGGATCGAACCTACAACCGTCACGTTACAATGACACGCTTCGTACCTCTGGGGCACTCAAAACAAATTATGTTTGTGATATAAATAATTGTAATGGTAACAACTACAAAATTTGAAGTGACTAATGTCAGTCTCGAGCGAAATAAAATGAACAGCGGACTATACGATAAAGTGAATAGTTTCCTTTTTACAAGATCAACAATTATTCAGCTCGGTCTCCTCTAAGAGGTCTCCTCTAAGATGTCTTCTCTAAGAGTTTTCTTTGTTGTCGTCGAAATTACTGCCGCTACATAAAAGTGGAACCACTCTGTTCATCAAGTACTTACACAATTATATTATTGTGTTAATAAATTTTGTTTGTTCCTATATACATATAAGAGAGATTTGGATAGATTTGCATAGAGTTTTGAAAAATGAAAATTTTTTAGATAATCTTTTGATATATTTTCTTTTCTTTTGTTTCACGCTATATCCCACAAAAAATAGAGTAAGTATCGGATTTTCCATTAAGGGCATAACAATTTAGCTCAATTTAGCTCTCCGCGGCTAGTGGCACCGACTTGTTGAAACCACATATCGTTGATCTCAAGTCCATCCAATTCTGGCCACAATTAATCTTCCAACATAGCACGATAGCGCTCTCCATTGACGGTAACATGACGGTCGTTTTCATCCACGAAAAAATACGGCCCAATCACACCTCCGGCATAAAAACTGCACCAAACAGTAATTTTTTGCGGATACAACGGTGTCTTAAGAAGCACATGTGGATTTGTTGCTGACCAATAACGCATATTTTGCTTATTAAAAAGCCATTGAGTCAGAAGTGAGCTACGGCCGAAAATTGGAGTAAGCGCTCTTAAAGTTGCGACCACCGACTCAGAATTTCGGTAGTCATTTTTTATCACTTCTAAACGTTGTTGGTTCGTGAACTTTACCATAACAAAAATGTTGACTTTAATTAGTGTTTTAACATTTTATTACAAAAGTTTAAGGGTGTGTTCATATAAAGATATAGAAACAAAATTATTACGTCTCTAATAGAAAAGCTTTAGATAGGATCACGTATTAAGACTCTCTGTTTCTCATTTTTTGGCGAATGTTCGAGACGTGTTGAGTGGCGGAACTCTATGTTGCGCTTTACCTTATTACCAGAGAGAAGAAATAAAAAAAATAACTAATTCCCGTGAGTGGGAATCGAACGCACAACCGTAGCGTTATATTCACACGTTTAACACTCGTTTAAATATTTATATACTATGTTTCAACATGATTTAACTATCAATTTAGTTTATTTGTAAATCATTTAACCAAAGTCATTTACTTTAAAAAGATAACTACAAAGAGGAGTATAACCATTTGAACAAAATAAACTAATTATAACATTTACAACGTAAACAACACAAATACCCTACAAATCATAATAAAAGTCAGCAAAAACACAAAGTTTTCGCCGGAACAAAGTTTGTTAGTGGCTTGTAGCTTAAGAGACTAACCGCTGTCCAAATTCAAAATAGGGATGTCACTATCCGGTGGCGGAAACAAAACATTTGTTAGACGAACGACCGAGAGCTCCGACCAGAAGACCTTTACGCTTTTTAAGTATTCAACGATTGAAATTATTAAAGACAACACTTCCGGTAGCTGGAGAAAATGCTTATACAAAAATGTATAAGTTTCATATTTGAATGTTTCTTATGAAGATATAGTAAGATTTTAATTATTACCTTTCATTTATTCTTGACTATATGTGTGAAAATTTACATAATTTATTAAAAGAAAAAAAAATGAACAGTAAGATTTCGACTGCCAACACGTTCACTGCTAATTACTACTTATTCAGCAGAAAGTGGGGAACGGAGTTGTTTTAATATGAACAAGGTGTTTTAACACTAATTCCCCATATTCCCTCTGCTCCCTGTCATATAGATGGCTGCGTCATTATCAAGTAATACAATCAAACACACCTAACATGTGATCAGCATAAATATAAGCAAGTCCAAACAAATTCTGTAACAGTTTAATATTTGCCTCATAACATATTCAGAGCCATTTTCAAGGCTTTAGTGAGACGTCGCTGATATACGGTCCGCTAAACTAAACAAACTTTGGTGAAACGTGGCGTCGGATGAGAGTGGATGTATTCTATTAAAGTTTCTGTTTTTCGAACGAGCTCACCACAATATCTCCAAGAGTCATGTGATTAAAGAGAATAATAAATTGTACGGAAAAATAGAAAAACTGTTGTTAGGAAAGAAATTACTTAGCAAGATTGTAATAAAGATATTGCAATTGATTATAATGAATATTTGATCGGTTAAATATATATTGGTTAAATAAATAGTGTTTCGGGTTTCATGTGTATTTCATTACGTACCTAGCTAGCCAAGCTTATTTTAATTTCAGGAATTAAAAGTCATGTATCAAAAAAAAATTATCGGGCCATATTCCACGTACACCATTCACACCGCATTCCTTTATCTTCCAAGCTTTCTTTAAATGGGACCTAGAAACATATCAACAATTGAATAAAAATAAATCACGTTGTTTGCCAATCACATTGTTTCAGCTGACTTGTTTGTAACATTGCATGTTGGGCGGAAGTGCTTACTCTTAGCTAACTAAACAAAAACAACGGCGATATTTTAGATAAAGATTTATTACATAAAATTTAAAACCTTTATGTAAGCTAAAACTACTTCACGCGGCAGAAAATGGAGAACGGAAGTGTCTTAATACGTTCTCCTAAGTTTCTAGGTTCCCTCTTGGTACCTTGCTGTGTACGAAGTATAGCGTGAAGCTTTTATCTAAATAAATTTTACTCCTTAAGCGGTAAAAAAATTGTCTTTTACCTTTTAATTTACCAAAATAAAGAGAAATTACCTCATAATAATAAAATAAAGCAAATATTAAAGTACTGTCTGTATTCGCAGTAAACAGCTCTCCATATTTTCTTTTTATGAAGACGTAAGGTACAGCGCGGTGCGAGTAAGCACGAGTTTGAATCTTGTCTTCTCTGTATATCAAAGTAATATAGAATATCTTGGTGAACTATCGGCTGCTATTGAATTGTATATTTTGTTATGTTTCCGTTGTTTCCGTTACGGATGGTTTGTTGACATTAATAGTGGATTATGTGCAATACATGGATCAATAAGTCCCGAGACTAACCCAGAAATGGTGATCGTAGTAAACCAGTAACCACGTCTTTCTAGAGTACTAACCTTTGCTTGAAACGTCTCAAAATTTTAAGTCGATCGGGCCACAATCAGCTGAGTTATCGAGGTTCGAATAAAGTCGTTTTGTAGTTCGTTTAAAAAATGGAAAAAACCGAGTTTCCTGTTCTGATAAAACATTGTTTTTTAATGGGTGAAAACACCGTGCAAGCGAAACAATGGATTGAAAAATGTTACCCGGACTTT
This sequence comes from Heliconius burneyi, assembly GCA_018247715.1. Taxonomy (NCBI): domain Eukaryota; kingdom Metazoa; phylum Arthropoda; class Insecta; order Lepidoptera; family Nymphalidae; genus Heliconius; species Heliconius burneyi. Next base: position 3,976 of record DWGR01002295.1, read on the forward strand.
TGTCCATCAAAAGCAACGATTTGTCGGTGGTTGACGAGTTCAAACGTGGTCGTACCAACACAAATGACGCGGAACGCTCGGGTAGATCTATGGAAGCTGTTACACCGGAAAATGTGAGTTAAGTGACAAAAATTATAATGAAAGATCGTAAAATGAAGCTCCGTGAGATTGCTGAGATGACACAGATATCATACGGAAGTGTATTTACTATCCTTCATGAAAAATTGAGCATGAAAAAGGTTTTTTCCTAGTGGGTGCCGCGATTGCTTTCGATGGAACAAAAACGACTGGATGATTCAGAAAGCTGTTTACTCGCAACAAAACAGATTTCTTGCATTGTTACTTGAACATGGACGGAACATGGATATAACACTACACTCCAGAGTCGAAGCGGCAGTCATCTGAGTGGCGCCACAGCTGGCGAAAGCCGTCCGGAACGTCCGAAAACTGACGTTTGCAGTCAGCTGGCAAAGTCATGGCGACAGTTTTTTGGGCTACGCATAGTGTGAGTTTCATTGACTACCTCGAAAAAGGTAAATCAATCAACAGTGATTATTATATTGACTTACTGGTGCGTTCGAAGGAGGAAATCGCAAAAAAAACAAACCTCACATGCAGAGAAAAAAAATCCTTCCTGCCACAAGTCGATGAAAACAATGGCAAAATTGGACGAATTGGGCTTTGATCTGCTTCCCCACCCCCATACTTTACCAGATACCAGACCAGATCTAGCCCCCAGTGACTACTGGCTCTTTGCTGATCTTAAAAAAATGCTCCAGGGAAAAAGATTTGGCTCAAATGAGGAAGTTATCGCAGAAACTGAAACTTATTTTGAAGCAAAAGATATTTTTTTTATAATCATGGTATTGAATAAGCGTTGGAACCATTGTATAACCCTAAAAGGTGATTATGTTGATGAATAAAAAAAAATTGGAAAAAAAAATGTTGTTTATTGATCCATGGTTAAGATATAAGGCATTTGGCAGGGTAGGCAGAGGGAACCTAGTGTTAAGACACTCAACTCCTCACTTTTCGTCGAATTCTGGAGGCATTGCGTGTTTAGTGACTCAACACCAAAGTGACGAAATGAAAATTTTAAATATTTCATTTCCTCGAAAGAGAATCGAAGCCACAACTTGTCACGTTAGCAACTACACGCGTGTGCCTGCGCCTCAATAAGCCGCAATTTTTTTACTTAAAGTAAAAAAAATGTTATACAAAATATTTTACTTTATATAGACGAATGTATTCAACCTAAAATGACCTAAGATATAAAGACAACACATTTCTTCCCAATACAAGTATAATAATATTTAGATGAATACCGAATATAAGCAAGAGATATCCAATTATTATTATTGCACACGCCCCGTTGGCTTGTAGGCTCATATAGAAAAATGCTTTGCTGTTTAGTGATCCGTATAGAATTCTATAACGTAAAATTTTATACCATCTCTTAAATAGCTATATAGAGCTATTCCATCTGAGTGACTGACAGACAAACTACTGGACTTTCAAAGTTGAAAACTTGGGCTACAGGAGGTTGGGAGGCGTACAGTAAGATTTCTCGATTTTTTTACGGAGACGGGATATTTTCCTGTCGGTCTTTAAGTCCACGCAAGCAAAGTTGCGCGCAATAACTAGTATTTTATACAATAGTATTATAATATAAGCATTGTTTTACAGCCCAGTAACTATGATAATCAAATTTGTAACGTTTTATATTATAAATATCATATTACTTATTCAATGGGGAACGGAAGACTATAAATCTGAGCGGAGTTTCTTAACGTTTACGTTTCCAGGATCCACTCACCTATCCTTCTATGTGTGGAATACAGCATGAAGCTAACCAGTCGAATTGATGACCTCCGTTTTTTACAGTCAAGAACCAAAAATAAAATCATTTTAATATAAATAAGAACTTTTTATATAAATTTGAACAGATTTACTCTAGTGGACATCGAACCTACAACCTGTCGCGTTTACACTCGCATGCTTGTGCCTCTGCGTCGCGACGGATGTTTTATATTTTGTTATGTCGTTTACACCTTGTAAATGTATGTAACCTGTTTATACAAAATTATACACACGTAATGTTCAAAGAGATACTTACATAAATTGAGGGATCATACTTTAAAAATACTTTTAATATTTACAATTTAATATTTTTACGTATACACAAATGTGAAAATTTAGAAGCTTTTTTGACTTGCATGCGATGGTTGTGGGTTTGATCCCACTGGGGGAAATAAAAATTATTTCGTTCCAACTTTGAGCGGAAGACGGATTGTCTAAAGAGGTTCTTTAGTACTACACTTCATGAGATAAAGTGCGAAGGTACGTTCAAATCAAAGAAAGAAGCAGTAATTATATAACAATACGAACACATACGTACATAGTGGAAAACGAAAGTGTCTTAATAGAAACAGACTGTCTTAACACTGATTGCCTAGGTTTCTTTAGCCTATCCTATTATGTTAAGGATACAGCTTGAAGTTAAAAGAAAACAAATACACACAGACAAACAGACCAGAAAAAGACAAGCAAATTGGACAAAGTAACAAAAAACCTATAAAGTCTATCAGTTATCCTCCAGAAGGAAATGGGCGATAGTAGGCAATTAATTTCATCTGATTAACGAAGCAGAATTAATTGGGAGACGTACCTGCGCGTGAAATACTCTATATCTGCTGGAACTGGTAAACATTTGCTTTAGCCAATTGTCCACAGCTATTCATTTCACTTAACTCTATTCATAGAATGGATTTGAATGTTATGAATTAATGTATCTCGTTATCTCGATTTATAAATTCGTTTTCATAGATTTGTTTAGAATTATTTATATTTTTTTTATATTGATTGTACTGTACTGCTTCATAAAAAAATAATATAAGATTCTGACATAAAAATACTTTAAAAGTATTTTCGAAGTTTTTCTAGGAAAAATTGCGTATTGCATGTGAGGTGCTGGCTCATCGGTCTAAAGCTACTTAGGCTTGTAAAAGGAATATTTATATTTATATATTTTAGCGTCACACAACATACAGCATGGTAAGCAGAGAGAACGTAGTGTAAAAACACTGTTTTCCCCATTTTCCACCGGATTCCAGCGGCGTTGTGTGGAGAGTGGCGGGATTCAACACTGCATTTGGCCTCGACCAGAACGAGGAAAATAAAACATTAGATATTTAATTTTATAGAGTGAGATTCGAACCTATAATCTGTCACAGTCACACTTTGTGCCCCTCTGCTACAATTGGCCTCAACCTCACAATATAATTGTTAAATACAAGTATTAGTCTTAAAAGCCATACAAAATTGCATAATAATCATTTCATTAATTATTTCAATAATATATTTTATATATTTCAATTAATATATTTCAATTAATTTCATTTCAACCGCGAATTACAATCCCAAATATATTAAACAAATTACTTAAGCCTATTAGAAAATACGCACAAAATTTCAAATAAAATCCAACCAAAGAACCCAATTCTGTTTTAGGGCACTTGAAAATAGAAATAACAAAACCAAAGAGTTATTGGACTCCCGCCAGAGACAAATGGCAACGAGTCAGTGCGTTCAAACTTGGTTACACTGAAACTATCCCACACAAAAACTTGTAAGACGAACAAATACAAAAGATACGGAATCTACTCGTAGTCTTTTATATCTAAAACAATTTGATGATTTAAGATCTAATGTAGATCGAAAAATGCTTTAATAATGCTAAATCCTTGGTTATATTTTATTTTATTGATTGTGATCTTTTATCTGGTTATTTATACACGTATACCTCTCTCTGTACAAATATTACAATATCATTCTACTCTACATATATTTGACCACGCGGGGTAAACATAGGTGAACATGAGTTTTATATAATTACAGTATACTAGATCAGAGACCACTTAGAGGCCGTCATAGCGCAATGACACAAGTATGCGGCTGTAAGCGTGATGGTTGTGGGTTTGAGTCCCTCTTGGGGAAATTAACAATTTAATATTTTTATTACTTCGCTCTTTTAACAAGTCAAAGGTTACCATCTGCCTACTCTGCTAGATGGCAATACACAAGTACATATAGACATACAAACAAAATAGTTCACTTCTTCTGTCAAAACAAATGGAAATATATCGAAATACTGAAAATGATATCAAATCTCCAATTTATACTACCATCATATTTTCCTTTAAAATATACCCACCCTGCTGTGTGCGGGATGCAGCGTGAAGCTGATTTATTTAAAATATTTTTTTGATCACCTATCACACGCAACGCCATTAAGTTCTGTTCTATTTACCGTCACGTGACATATTTGTGTATTCAATTTGTATACAATTATTCACGTTTTATGCGTTATTTGATTTCGCTAAAGTATACGAGTACAAGATAATTAAATTGGTTTTAATTAAGTGTAACTAATTTGTTTTAGTTACCTATAGCAGGTATACATATACAGGACGAGGGTAAATATGCTTTTTTACAGCTCCACGCTGTATTCCGCATGTAGCAGGGTAAGCAGAGGGAGCCTAGTATTAAGACACTCCACTCGTGGTTATTAAGTAGTGGGCAGAGGGTCCTACTGACAGGACTATAAGGGACATACAATGTTAAATAAAAAACTAACCTTTAAGAGATAGAGTGTAATCATAATAGTTTTTTTTAAATCAACAAATAAAACAATGCAAACTGCATGTGTATATATTTTTTCTTCTTCACGCTGCAGCAGTGTAGGCAGAGGGAACCTAGTGCTAAACGCAACTTCGTGCTTTTGCCTAATTACCGGAGCAAGTAAATGAAAGTATTAAATATAATCGAACCCACACGCGCTCTTGTGTGCAGTCGTACGCTTGTGCCACTGCGCCACTAGACCAGCAAAAAGATTATTTTAAATATATAAAATAAATTTCAAGAAAATCGCAATTTACTATTAAGATATCGCGACACAATCGTGCGACTGTAAACGCGACAGGTTGCGGGTTCGATTTCCGCTCGAGGAATTAGAATATTTAATATTTCTTCGTTCTGGTAACAAGGTAAATCGTGGCGTTGAATTCTGCAACTCAACACGCAGTACCTCCAGAGTTCAGCGGAAAGTGGGGAACGGAACTGTCGTAATGAAAATGGAGTTACATAACCCTAGGTTCCCAGATTCCATCATCCTACTCTACTATGTGTGCGGGATAGAACATGAAGCTATTGCATATGCATACATTGCTTTTTTTATTTTATGCACAATCTTAATAAAAACAACATCAAAAGAACATCATCCGAGTTGCATATTTCATATTTTCAATTGAATATGTAGTATAAAAATGTAACTTGCTAATTGGCACATGGCAAAAAAATTTTTTGATTAAATATAAATCTGAAGGTAGGCGTAAAATTTAAATATTATATTACAAACATATCGTCTAACAAGACTACGACTACAGATAACCAGGGAATTTTAATTAGCTTTCTAAGAGAATATCTTTCGTAGAATAAATTCAATGCATCATTTCAACTTAACGTTTGTTCAGTTTGTATTCAGGCGAGTATAAAAAAGTTCAGAACAATGATGCCGAATCCACAGATTTATAGGAAAACTCTGTAAATGTTTTGGTCATTACGAAACAAAAATCCTCTTCAATTTCAAATATAACTCGTTGATTAAGCTTTTGTGGAGGATGATATAAATTGGTTATTATTTAGAGATATTTTTAATTATTATTAATATTACTACTTTAACTAAAAATATACAATGATAACCAATTGGGAATTATAAAGATAACTTTTGTACTATGACAATGAAAATACATTTTGTTTTTCAATGTAACACCATAATCAGACAACTGAACTCAACTAACTGAATATTTTAAAAAACAATTCACCTATTATGTTGATAGTTTAAAGAATGGGTAGTAAATTTTTGCAAAGCGATCAGAACTTTGTAAAATTTTTTATACGGAATTAATGTAGGTGAAGGGGACATGCTTGAAAGGGTTCGTTCAAAAGCTATAAATAGGAAGTGACTGACTTTCTTTATTTTAATCAAGTATTGTTATTTTAAGATTACCACTAATATTGGGAAACAGTTATATAAAAATCTTTTAAAATTTTAACTAAAATTTTTGGAAATCTATCTTAATAAATTAGTATATTTACTTTTTAGGTAAACACTAGTCTCGCACAAAATTTTTCTCACTTTGTTTCAAGTCTACCAGAGAAATAATATCGTGATTGCCCCTAGCGAAAATAGAACCTATAACCATGGTAACGTCAAATATATCTTTCGTACCGTATTATGTCTATGAGACATTAAATATTTCTATTTTTTGGTACTTAGGTGACCAAGTGATGGTCATTTCATAAAAATAATACATTATATAGAATAGTTTCTTTGTTTTAACTTATCTGGGTCTTGCTATTGTTCTTACATTTGGAGTCTGCATTTTAATCAACAACAAAAATACTCGTATATCATCTTTTAAAGTGGACGTTTGAGGAAGAGTATATAGTATCATGCAGTTTATTTTATAAAGAGAAATATTTTTTACTAATCAAAATACAAACTACTTTCGCCAGAGGTCAGTCGTGGCGCAGGGGTACAAGCGGGTACAAGTGTGTGATTGTAAACGCGACAGGTTGTGGGTTCAATTACAACTCGAGGAAATGCAATCTCTATATATAATAAAACAATAAAAATATTTTGTCATTGTGTACATTTAATATTTTTGACTGAAATGGGTAAGAAATTACTTACACTTAAAAAGAATAATAGAGAGCAAAATATTTTTTTAAATATCCCTTCTGTCTGTCTGTCTGTCTCTATGGTCCGCACATCTCCGAAAATACTGACACGATTAACTTTAAACTTTCACCAATTGCTTTGTTTTAACTCAACTTAACATCTTAAGTTTGTTTCATCAAAATAAGTTTATTAAAAAAAGTTATCGTCGTTTGAAAGAACTCAAGGCATTAGTTTGCCTGCGAAAATTTTATAGCATCTTTTTCTATATAAAGATGCAAGGCGTCGTACGTTATATTCAGATTGCTATATTATATTCAATTGTTGAAGCCGAAATTAGTTCAACACACTCATGAAAACGACGACTTGATTTTCAAATTCTTGAATTTTTGCATTCTTCGGTTTAGTCGTTTGAAATAAATCTACGAGCAAATACAAATGTTTAAAACATCCTTTTTACGTGTACTTTGTAATAACTATATATTTACCAATTGTACGTTTATAAGCATGTAGTTTTCTCCTTGAGGCTGTCGTGGCGCAGCGGCACAAGGGTGTGACTGTGACGCGATGGTTTTGGGTTAGATATCCACTCGAGGAAGTAAAATATTTATATACGAGTATGTTTATATTTCCATTTCTTCGCTCTGGTGTCGAGGCAAAGCGCGGCGTTGAGTTTTGCCACTCAACACGCAATGCCTCCAGAATACGGCAGAAAGTGGGGAACGGAGTGAAGGTGATTTAATTTATATGACGTTTAGTTTTCTCGTTTTGGGTAATATTGTCACTTTTTTACCGTTCATTCTCCTTCGTATATTTTACATTCAACGTGACATTGGCGAAGTGATAAGTGCTGGACTGGCACGCTCGGATCACCATAACTAAAGAACAACAACAACAATCATGTAGTTCAACCGGGTGAAGCCGCTGGCAGGCCGCTAGTATTTAATATTTTTGTTTCTTCGCTCTTGTACAGGTGCACAGCGATGCGTTAAGTTCCCAGTGCATCCATTCGGCGGAAAGTGAGAAGCAGAAGTGTCTTAACACTGAGTTCCCTCTGACTACCCTTTGTGCACGAGAACAGCGTTAATCTAAAAAACATTTTAAATTGTATAAAAAGCAAACAACATAAATTACGTACAAACCAGAGTCGGTGTCAACATTGAAAATAATGAAGTGAATTACACTTTGGCAAATTTACCCGAAAAGTATCTTTTCTGTTATTAATGACGTTGTCCCGTTGATGATAAAAGAGAATTCTAAATGACTGTTCCGCGGGATCCGTATGAAAAAAAAATTAGTCCCAGCGGGCAATTAGTGTCCGTCGCTGCAAGCTGTACCGCCGTAAGTAACCCGGATACTATGTTCAATTTCACTAAAAGGTTTATTATTAGAAGTTATTTGATGCAATTAAAATGTCTTGGCGACTATTTTTCGCTGTCTGCGTTGAAATGGTTTTAGTTTAAAACTTCAGTTTTTTTATGAGGTCCTTATGATGATTTTATTTCTAAGAAATTTTATATTTTTTTAACAAATTTAAAGTACTATTTCACACTTAGAAAAGAAAAATACTCATTTAGAAAATGTATAAAAATTTGAATGTAGCGGGAAACCGACCAGGAGGCGCGGGTTCGAGTATAGCGCTACGTTTAAATTTTTATGCGTTTTCTAAATAAGTATGTTAAAAAACTATAAAAAACTGCAATTCTACTTTTATTCGAATTTACTAACTTATTCTGTAAAAAACTAAATTTCTAAATAAAAAACGACCTTTTAAACGAACCTATTTTTTGTTTTATAAAACTCTGCAACTCCACATTAACAAACTTGTTTCTTTCATATAAGTGCTTGCTTTATTCGTCGCCAAACGTCGGCGTAAGAATTTATAAAAGTTCCTGACTCAATATTTGTATAGATGGATACGTATCTTTTGAATAGTTTACATCATATTCACTGTTCAAGATAGTCGTAGCGTGGGGGTACAATAGAGTGACTAACAGTCATGCGGCAGGTCGTGGGTTCGATTCCCACTCGACGAAATTAAATGTAGTTCCGTTCGTCACGATCCATCAGAATACCGTAAATTAAAGCTGCACATTGATGTAACTGTAGAAAGCATTTGATAATTAAAGCTTAAAAGTATTTTTTTCTTTTGCTACTAAACTTGCTATCCAACGGTGAATATGACTTATGATATTGAACTTCAACAGTCAAGTTTTTTTTTCAGCTTCACGCTTTATCCTGCATGTAGCAGGGTGGGTAAAGGGAGCTTAGTTTTAAAACTCTTCGCCCCACTTTCACAAGACTCTGGAGGTATTGCGTGTTGAGCAACAGGGAGAACATGTATATATTAAATACTAACTGACCCGGCAAACTTCGTACCGCCTAACAGTCATTCTTTGTCAAATATAATCCTCTTGAAAACGTTAAATACTTACATTTTTGATAGAGTCAAGCGATTACAATGAAATAAAAACTAAAACCTTTGAGATACTTGCAATTTTTTTTATATAAAGTTGCTTAAATTTTTTGTGCACTTTTTACGTAATAGGTGATCACATAAACAGACAAAAATTCCAAAAATGCTAGAAATGAATTCTGTTAGTTATATTTTAGCACCCTGGCTATTTTTTTTAATATTTTCAATATACCGAAACGACCATTCTACAAATTTATTATAAGTATAGATTTCATCCCTTCAAGTGGGAATTATTCTGCAACCGCGTCGCGCTTACAGTTGCACACACTTGCGCCACGACGACCTGGAAAGTATTATTTACCACTTAAATTAATTTTCCTAGTTTAATACGTCATTGTAAGTTATACATATGTACCTAATATGGTCTTACCTGGCACACAATTGAGGATTCGAGTGAGTAACTATTATACCAACCCATAAATTCTAACATCTTAACAATACCACCCATTGTGGCCAGCATTGTTACACGCAACCTGTCTTGATTAGAGCCAACGCGCCGGTGATTAAAACACACCGTTACTCGCTTTCCTTTTCCTAATTTTCGAGTTGAGTGGCGGAACTCCATTCCGCATTGATCTAGCAGAGGGGAAAAATAAAAATAAATCTTTCTCCCATATGGGGATCGAACTGAAAAGCATTTCATTTACACTCAGACATTGGTGTTAAATTTTTTTTTTTTATTTATTACTACCAAATATCCATACAAATATATTTTACAATTAATAAGGCACTACAAAAAACCACGAAGGTTTGTCTCGAGTACCAAAATTCGTCTAAATTAAAGATTTAAATAA
>DWGR01002296.1:0-13980 GCA_018247715.1 Heliconius burneyi
AACTGTACTGTGCAAATGCTTTTTATTTTTCATTTCTCTTTTAGTTTTGAATGACAAGAGTTAATTAAAACGTCAATTCCTTTTGATAATTTCAACTTCGCAAACCATATTTACTTTGCGTTTATTTACCTTTTATGTACATAATGTTTGTACGTATGTGTATATAGTGTCTGACATTCTTATGTTCAGTATTTAATTGATGAATGAAGAAAATGTTTGTATTAAAAATGCAAAAGATAATACTAACTTGTTAATATATGGTTAATTAGATTAATTTGTACTGATTGAATGAAAATACTTATTCTCTTCGTGGGAGTTTGATAAAAAATAATTTGGAAGTTCACTTCACGCTATATAACCCATATAGCGTGAAGCTGTAAAAAACTCAATATCTCGAAGTCGTATGAAAAGTGGAGAAAAAAGTATTTCGACACTAGGTTCTCTATGATAATTAAGCGAAAATTTGAAAAAAATATCCCGCAAGAAATACACGCAATATTTGAAGAATTATTAAACAAAACAATAATAGCACAATTTGAACTTCACTACATGTGAATCACCTGTGATTCAAATGTAGTTTAGTTCAAATTTGCCACTTTCTTTTTCAGGTGGTTGACATTGTCTTTTTAAGATATAAAGATTGGAAAGACCTACTTGAAGGATATCCTGATATGAAGGAAAAGCTCTTCACTGCTGCTAAGATATTTACAAGGGAACATACTATATAGAATACTAGTTTTTCTTTTGTTAATAGAACAAAATTAAATGAAACAAGATTAATAAATACTATCGTAGTGAAGTTGCAAAATATTTGTACACGCGATAATGATGGTTTCCAATCCTGTTTTAGGAAATATTTATATGTTAATAATTTTTATTTTCTTATTTTATTCAATCTGGTACCAAATAATACAAAATGCTTAAAATTAAATACAAAATGGATTTTAAATCTTTCTATTTCAAGAACTTACATTGAAATTGAAATTTTGAAACGAATACATTTGTAATTCATCTTCATATCTAACTGTAAACGTAACGTAATGGTTTTGGGATTTGATTCACACTAGTCTCAAAGTCACAACTCAGCTCAAAATGTCTCAGATTAGGTCGAAAAGTCCAGAGTGACCGACAGATTGTGCATTCATATTATTTTTTTACATTAAACCATAATTGAATCCATATCCCCTGTCTCATAATTCAAGGCCGCTTTGCGTAGCGGCGATCTAAGATACAATTAAAATACAAAAATCCCCTAAAAATTACACATCCCTCTTTTTTCTCATCTATATTATATAATAAAACAGTAAAAATATTTTGTCTGTACATTTAGTATTTTTGATTGAAATGGATAGAGGGACACTTACAATAATAAGAAGCATTTTTTTTTGCATTTTTTTGTTTCTCTATTAGTCTCTATGGTCACGCTTATCTCTGAAGGTACTGAACCAATTCACTTCAAACTTATACCATTTGTTTTAACTCAACATCTTAAGATTGTTTCATCATAATCGGTTCATAAAAAAAAAGGTAATCGGCATTTGAATGAACTCAAGGCATGACATTGCCTGCAAATATAAAGCAATCCATATCTAAACTTATACTTAAAATAAATGTGTATTTTAACCCACTTTTAAGACAAGGAGGAGGTTTTCGATTCAATATTCGATTCATTTAGTCGATTAATTATTTTGGATTCGATTTCGACATTGAATTATTCGATTTGATTAGGGTATTTTTGTAATATGCAATCATTACAGTTATTTTACAAAGAATATTATAAATCCTTACTCAAATCAATAGTTTAACATGTAAGGCCGTTTCTGAACAAGTAAATAAAATTAGTCATTGACATCAACACATTTGACTATCAGTCAATTCTGTCTATTAAATAATCATATAGTTCAAGCGGGCGAAGCCGCTGGCAGGCCGCTAGTCAAATGATGTAGTAATGCTAAATAATGTATACTTAACACGGCATGCTCGTTAAAACGAATCGGAACGTTAGAAAATAATGTAAACATATGTTATCTCTCCTTAGATTTATTTTGTTATGGAAAAAGATCAAAGATCAAAGCTTTTGATAATAATTAATTTATAGCCGAGTTTATGTGAAATATTAAAAAAATATTGGAATGGATCAAATAGCATCAGCCTAAATTATGTTATTTGAGAATTTGTATTCATAAATAATCGTATATGAAAAAAATGAGGCCATCAAAGTATAGTAGGGCAGTCTGTGATTGTAAGCGCAATGCCTGTAGGCTCGTTATCCACTTGGGACAATGAATTATTTTTATTTCACGGTCTTGTTCTATTAAGTTCTCCTACAAATCTTGACATTAGGGCCCTTCTTTATTAATCGCTCTCAACTCTGAGATCAATCTTGAGATGTTATTTTAATAATTTATTAAATATAATAACATCTTCACTGTTGAATTTGAAGCTACATCCTTATGTTCCAAAAGAATATTATAATTGTAAAATAATAATTTCAACTAAATTTTATTGCAAATCGAATAATAATTTTTCAATTATACCGTACACGTGAGTTTCCCATTTAAGTAGGAGGTCGTTTTCTTATTTTTTACAGCATTAAGGCCGTAATAAAATCCATGGATATTTCATCTCGACGTTTATCGCCGGTGGAGCTAATAAAAGTACAGCCTCAATTATCACTTGCTCGGGAAGTATTTTTTTTTTCAATTTGCTGAACGCTGTTGCTGCGATTAGAATTTTTCATTTCTATTGTTACGTTTAAATATCTTGGCTTGATTTTGTGATATTGGGATTTTTAAGCGTTTCGTATTACAAATTGATTGTTTTTTTTTTGGTTCATCTTAATATGTTTTCTTTTATTCGTGCTTAAGAATCTTTGTTAGTTTTGTGAACGTAAATTTTATGTGATACTTTATTAAAAAAAATCAAATCACCTTCACGCTTTATCCCGCAATGGGAAGAAAGTGAAAAACAGGGAAAATGTCTTAATGAGTATCTTAGCACTAGGTACCCTGATTTCCTCTGCCTATCCTGCTGTATACGGTATACAGCGTGAGATTTGAATATATTATATTAATATATATACAAAAGAATAGTGCTTACATTCAGAAATTGTCTTGGGTATTTTATACATCGAGGATATAAAGTTAAAGCAGAATGATTACACTTAGTTTGCAAGCGACTGATGTGAGATAACTTGTAGTGTGAGTGTAAAGTTATTTATATTTACATTTTAAACAAGATTTTATTTAACTTGCTGTGCTAGTATCTTGCAAGCAATTTGGCCCATTTCATCTAATTGAGTTAAAATTCAGATTACGACTTCAATTCTGATGATAATGAAATTATATATAATTAAATGTTGTTGTTAACTTAAAATGGGCGCCGCAATAAAATGGCGGATTATTTCCATTTCTTCGCTCTGGTGTCGAGGCGAAGCGCGGCGTCGATTTTCCCCAAATGCAATAACACGCAAAGCCTCCACAATACGGCGGAAAATGGAAAACAGAGTGTTTTCTACACTGGGACACTAGGTTCCTTCTGACTACCCTGATTTATGCAGGATACCGCGTGAAGCTCAATTATTTATTTATATAATTTTTTTTAATCATGTTAACAGATGGTCAATTGATGATTTTTACGTTTAATTACGCATTACATTTTATTAAGTTATGATATTTTGAAAATTGTTTGTATTGGTAGAGTATACTCATTATATAAAAGTTTTTCCACGTAATAATAAAAAAAAAACTAGGCACAGGAGCAAATAAACATTTTTACTTTCAGCTACAATACTATATTACATTTGAAACTAATGTTTCGATATACTGTTTTTCATACCTAAAAATTTTTGAGAGTTTATTTATAAAAAAAAAGTTTTTACGAAAAAAATAATTAGTAACTTAAAATATTTAATTTCTTAATCGATTCATCCCATCAGGATTATGGTTACTGATTTCAGGGTTATTTCAAGAAACCTGTAAGTTCAGTCAGTCATAAGTATGTCATAATATTAGATACACCAAACGCGACTTCACCCGCTTTATCTTATTGTTAAATTATTACCAAATTGTAATTATATAAATTATACAAATTTGTATATAAATTATAGCCTTTGTGTTATATTGATGTGTAAGGTATATTATTGCAAATTTATATCTAAATCCATTCAGTTGCTTTTGCGTAAAAGTGGAACAAACATCTATCCTTACAAATATTTACTTTTAATAAAATAATAATAATACAATAAAATAAAGATTGTAACTAACTAACTTGAAAATTTTTATTTATAGATAATGTATTTTCTGTACTTTCAAAGCTTTTCTAACTTTTTGTTTTAAACTAGCATGTTATTTGGCATTGACAAATTCGTTCTTCCTTAACAACTGTAACATTACAAAAGAATTATTTGAAAAATAGTACTTGTATTTCTTGCTCCCTTATTTCTTGAATGACACCTGCACTTACCATCTATGTAGAAAGATTTTCCTTTTAAAAACTGAGCTTACCGTGATATTAAAGATGCTGTATATTGAAGATGCAACATGAGTATAGACTCCACATTATCCTGATTAGAGAGTCCTAGAACTTTGTTCCGTGGTTAAGGGATAGAACGAACAATATTCTCAATACCCTCTACTACTCTACTCATATTGTAAATTATTAGTTTGGTCTAAAACTTGTGGCTTTTCAGCGGAGAGCTTATGAGTTCTATTATTTAATGTATAACACAAAGCGAAAGATGATAATTTATATTCTATTTTTAACATTTTTAAGGTGTTATACTACACTTAGGAAAGAAAAATACTTTTATTAGAAACGTATAAATACGTAATTTGTACTCTAATTGTAGAATTGAATTTTAATTGGTTGGTCGAGGTAAGTTGTGATTCGGGTAAATCATTTCAAAAAAATAGCTTCATGCTGTAAATAAAAAAAAGAAATAAATAAAATCATTTTTAGCTATCCTTTAACTAATTTTTCGAATTAGTTTGAACATATCAGAATATAACTACTGTTAAATATTACCTAAACGTTGAAGCTTTGTTACATTTTACATTTGATTTGTTTCCCCTATAAGTAAAAACATTTTCAAAAGTTATTCAAATTTTTTAC
Organism: Heliconius burneyi; assembly: GCA_018247715.1. Lineage (NCBI taxonomy): Eukaryota > Metazoa > Arthropoda > Insecta > Lepidoptera > Nymphalidae > Heliconius > Heliconius burneyi. The sequence continues at coordinate 5,113 of DWGR01002296.1, forward strand.
TGAAATTCTGCATTCCTAATAATATTATTTTTATGGCAGATTAAAAAAAACTACGTTTTCTAATGCAAATCAAATGCAATTCAATTACTATATATTTTTTGCATAGATAGAATGGATAGACGTTTAGTATTCATTTCTAGCTTTAGGTCTTTACGTGGTGGAGTAGGCATAGGGAGTATATTATAGAAAACATTCCTTTCCTTTGGTTCTAACAATATTTCACATAAATTTATATTCGTGTATTGCGGCCCTCAAGGGGGTGATGAATATCAAAAATATATTTTTTTTTTCATAAATTGCTTTCTTAATACTCTAGAATACGGTAGTACAGACATTTTTAAAAATTCGTGTTAAAGATACACTAGGTAAAAGAAGCAGTTGTTCGAAGTGCTGATTTGGAACTTGAAACCTTAAACGCGTTTTTCTCAAAACCATGTTTTTCAAACTTTTCTCCATTGTATCTTAAAAACGGTTTGACCGAATGACTTGTGAAGTCACTTCACATTTGACAAGTGTTAAGCGTTGGACTCACCACACGTAAACGCATGGAATGAATGCAGATAGTTTATTCCACGCATTAAGGCTGACAGATTAAAATGCCGCTTACTTTTTCCTTAATAATAAGCCAATCAGCCGGCATCGTGGCGGAAGTGCGAGCCTATTTGTTCGATGTGGACTTTTCACAACGCTGTTACTCAAGTTCTACATCATATTTCTAACTACAAATTTATATTAAAACTGTCAAAATATGTTAATAAATGATAATTAACTTCATAAACCTCTACCTATTTACTGGTCGGTAGAAAAACATCGTAGAAAATCCTTAAAAAAACAGGCCGTCACATGGGGTGACCCGCTTAAGCGACAATAGTCTTTAGGAGTAAACAAACTTATACTTGAATGTTACAAATGTTTTTAATAATGGACAGATTTTAATAGTTAACGGATTTAATTTGCAATGGGCTTAAAAAAATAATGTTTAATGATAAACTAGCCTAAAACTAAATATTTCATAAAATATATTATTAAAGTAAACTGATTTAAAATTTTATTTGTCGACATAAGAATAAATAATTTAATGCTACATACCTTTCAATTTAGTCGTAAACACACTTAACAACGATTGGGTCTTCGTTCAATAAAATAAAAAATGACTTGTGCAACAGTGCACAAATTGATGTGAGCCGTCATTCAATCAAAATACGATAGCATTTTCATAGTAATAACCCTTTTGGAACATGTTTTCGTAACCGTAACCTATTATCCTTGAAAGACGTTACGACCCACGTCTAGTTAAATCACTTTCACGCTATATCCCACAGACAGTAGGGTACGTAGAAGAAACCTAGTGTTAAGACATTCCGTTAATCACTTTGCGTTAGTAGCGGAGTCGCGGAACTCAACGTCGTACTTTTGCCTCGACACCAGAGCGAAGAAATGGATATATAAGTCACTACGTCTAGTGAAAACCATTTTAATATGGTATTATTTTAATATAGTATACGTATATTATTAGTAAAGTATAACTATAAAATATAGTATAAGGTACTATTTTAATATAGTATCGATTATGGTCCATCAGCAAAAATTAACACATCATGCAGAGAAAAAAAATCCTTTTTCACCAAGACAATGCACCCTGCCACAAGTCGATGAATACAATAGCAAAATTGAATGAATTGGGCTTTGGTCTGCTTCCCCACCCCCCATACTCGCCAGATTTAGCCCCCAGTGACTACTGGGTCTTTGCTGATCTTAAAAAAATGCTCCAAGGATAACGATTTGGCTCAAATGAGGAGGTTATCGATGAAACTGAAACTTATTTTGAAGCGAAAGATATTTTTTTTATAAACATGGTATTGAAAAATTGGAAAAGCGTTGGAACCATTCTATCACCCTAAAAGGTGATTAGCAGATGTTGATGAATAAAAAAATTTTTGTTTTCATTGTTAGTCTCGGGACTTATTGATGATCCATGTGCTATTAGGGTGGTGATATAAATATAATTATACGCCCGAGTGGGCATCGAACCTATAACCGCATTGAGAGTCAAGCAGTGGTACAGACCCTGTTCTACATCAATATACATTTATATTGTGATTAAGAAATTTCTCTTGATTAAACAATCTCTTATTTAAAACATTCACTGAAGTGTAATGACGACAGCAATTTGAAACTTATAACGACTTGTTTCCACCATTGAACTAACTTATGTAATACTAAACAAAACACAAGTTTTAATGATCACTTATCACTATCAGAATTTGATATAAATCATATTTTTACTATTAACAAACCAATCTTGCCCCATTAGTATTTTGTTGGTACCCTATTGGTGGTATTTACTGCCATCCTACATAATACTCAGTAAGATGACGAACAAGTAAAAACAAGACACTGTTTTTTGTCGCTTCACCTGTATCCTGCACATATATAATAGGGTAGGCATACAGAACCTGGGGCCCTAGTGTAAAGTCACTCTGTTTGCCATTAAGACCCTTCCGTTCCTTCCACTCCCTTCTTTTTCATTTCCTCAAGTGAGGACCAAACTCAACTCGTCACGTTCACATTGGCAGTTTTGCGTCCCTTGCACCATTACTGGCCTCATTAACGATTATTATGATCATTTAAGTATAAAAAATAACATCATTCATAAAAGTATATAAAAAGTGTAACTTTAGAAACATTAAACTTTAGTGGATGTTATTCAAACATTTCACCGTCTGCGGCTGTCGGAACGTAAGCGTGGACACCTGAGCCTGATATAAAGTTATACTGCTCTAATTAAATTTTATGTAAAAATTTACTTGTCGTTCTTATTCAAAATATATATTTGTATACAAAGTGCAAGCCGCACTTACAAATACAATATATATTGTCTTTTTTAGTTGATTGTCTCAATTTGTCGAAATATGTTTTTTATATTTAAAATATAATATTCTCTGTGGACTTCGTGAACTCAGATCATAGCGTATTTAAAATACTCTTTATTGCGCATATGGAGTAGCAGGCAAGCTGTATTGATAGTCTACAGAACGGCAAGAGAATTCGTTTTCTGTTTTCTGTCGTATTCCAAAAACATTAGGCGTTGTGATGCTGAACTCACCGACGCACTTTGCCTCACCAGAGCACATAATCGGTGCGTTTACTGTTATACATTGCCTTACTGCACCTTCTCGTTACAAATGTAATACAAATCTTAATGATTGTTAATGTTGTCAATTTCAGTAAATAATTGAAATTGAAAATAGAACTCAGTCTTTTTTTCATAGTTTGTTTTATTAGTTACATGAAGAATATTATTTTACTTTCATTTTAGTAGGGCTACAGAAAATTTAAAACGATTTCCTTCGTGAAAATATTTTGACAACGACGAGTAGAAAATGTTTAGAATGGGATTGCAGTGGAGTCAGCCGTGAAAGAGCAATTTGCTTGCATTCTACATGTCCCTTACAATCTTATCTCACGTCAGATTTTGTTGATCTTATACAAGAATGTAATAAAAATAGTAAATAAAATATGGTGCTTATTACATAAAAAAGCCACGTAATATAGTATTTCTGATTTTGTTTACTTAAGATGATGAAATACTTAGTATGTAAACTTTAAGGGCTCCGTTTCTTAAAATAAAAAAAAAACAAGATCCTTATAGAATCATTTTGTCGTCTATCTTTATGTCTGACTGTCTATCTTTTTAAAATATTTATCTCAAGATCACGTGGAAGTATTAAGCTAAAATTAAAATTTAATATTCAGCTAAAATTAATTTTAAATTAACATTAATATTTAATCATTCTATCTCCACCTTAAACCGACTCATACGCTAGTTTGCCTTTGCCCTTTTCAATGAAAAAAGACCTACGGTTCCTTGGAGCACTGAAAAAAATTAAGTTTCTTAATCAACGCAATAAAGAGATACGAGGGCTTATGCGTCATTTTTGTCGAATTTGTATGAAAGTCGCAGCGTACTCTAAAGGAAGGAATCAAGGAAGTATCCTATAGCATACGAGTATAGCAAAATGAAGTAAAAACAACGTACGTAACAAATGTATCTTTTGATTGCAGTATCTTAGATGCTTAATTTATACCATGATGAAAGGTGAATTTCCTCATGATATCCTCATACGAAATAAATGGTCATAGCTATCAACAAACATGCATCTATTACATTTGTATCGTAATTTGTACAAAATATATTTTTTCGAGAAATAATCTTTAATAAAATTTCAAAACTACTTTTACACTGTAACTTTAACTAATTTATATATACATGTAAGTAAAGACTATCAATCATTCTACTAACTAAGGAACTAAGAAATGGTCTAAAAGATAAATACAGACTATTAGGTAAGTCAAACATTGGTTGTGAAAAATTAAGTTCACAAGATTCCGCTTAGAACGCCGTTAACTTAAATTGCCTTCTTCGAAGGCGCAGCAATTTATGTATTAATAATAGTTGTGTTTGAATAATAATGATTATTATTATATTTTGTAGGGGACGTGGCCTACACTATTTAGCTTGAGATTAGCGGCTCGATAATAAAATATAATATTTTATATAAAAGTTGCTTTATTGTTTGCTCTATGAAAATGATTAATGAATACGCTAATGAGTGCTACCGGTTCGCGCTTCGAGTATGCACTGACTTATAATAGTAGTGCCGGGAACGCGCTCAAAGGCTATGCCGCGGTGTTCGGTTACAATACTTGGACCGAACATATTTTAATATTTTTTAGTATTTGTTAAGGCTATAGTGGTGGCTATAATGGAACTGCGTCTAGATGTAAATGCGATGGTTTGTGGGTTCAATACTCGATTGGAAAATTAACTATTTTTTTCCCACTCTGAAATCGACATAATAATATACACAATAATGCCCGCAGGCCAGCTTGTGGCGAGCTATTGGGGAGTGGCAACCCCACGGACCTGAGTCGTCCGGAGGGGAATTGTAATCTATTCTCCACCCCTGGCTTGCCTTTACTGGCCGGCAGAGTGCACCGTAAGAGCTATACGCTCGAAAGAGTGGAAGTGCTCAATCTGCGTAATAGCGAGGAAACCCACTCACGAGCTCCTCGTGATGGTGAAATCGGTGCACACCTCTCTACACCCTTAACCGACCACGCCAATGTTGCGCCCGAGGCGATATGCCGCTTTGTGGGTGCCCCATCTAGTGGAAGGCGAGTCTTCGTCCGCAAACCATTCAATCTGAGACTATTGTAAAGGCTAACGTCCGTTAGTCTCATTCAATGGCTAGTAGCCAGTCCATCTAAATTCCATTTTTACCATCATCCAGTTACATGCCATCTAAATTCCATTTGCATCCAACGATTTTTATAAAATTTAAAATTCAGACTCTTAAAATAATTTTACTGAACACGTATTTCATGGTTTTTTAGAATTCATCCTCTAAAAGTCCAAATAAGGGGCTTAAATTTGTATGGAAAAATCTTTAAATCGTCATCGATTTTTATAAAATTTGAAATTGAAACTCTTAAAGATATTTCATTGAATACGTATTCCGTGGTTTTTTTAGAATTCACCCCGAAGGGTACAAATAAGCAGGCGAAGCTGTGTGCGTCTGCTAGTAACCTATAAACCTACATATATATCTCATTAAACTTGTATTTATATTTATCCGTTTAATTACATCCAAAGTCAACCATCTTGATCACACGAAAAGGGCGACATAAATAACGCTAAGGGAATCGAACCACGAAATCCCCTCGAGACTCATTAAACAAACATAAAACCCATCCGAATCCACATTAACTGATAAAGGCACTTACGATCAAGCTTACCGTCGGCTTAATATGGTTTTTTTTTCTTTCTTAGCTTTACGCTGTATGTTTTGCCACACAAAGTACGATAGGTCAAGGGAACCTTTGAACCTAATGTCATCTCTCTGTTCCCCATTCTCCACGGAGTTTTGGACAGAGTGTCGAGTTGCGGAACTCAACGCCGCGCTTTGCCTCCTTACCAGAGCGAGGAAATGAAAATATTAAATATTTAATTTTCTCGAGTAGGATTCGGTGTATAACGAATAATCAACCATAATCCTACTGCACTACCAAAAACATAATCGCAAAAATACTACTAAAGGTTAAACAACTTTGAACATTATCGCCAATATGTAAGTATTGGCGATAAAGTTCTCGTAATTCGAATCGGATAATTATTTTATTATTTATTTAGTTTTTTTTTTTAATTTTTAAGGAAAAAATAATTAATTGTAAGCTCTGGTTTCATTTAAAGTGCAGCTGACAAAAGCGCTCTGTATATTTAATATAATTGTTAGACGCATACGAGTATATTAAATATATAAGCGTCTAACAATAATAATATAAAATAATATCTTAATTATTTTTATAAAACAGAATATATCTAATAATCATCGTTTGTAAAAATTTATGAACAGAAGAAGGAAGGGAAATAGAAAGAGAGTTGAGTCGGAAGGCAGAACCCCAAGATAGAAAGAAAAAGAATAAATAAATTTGAATACACCATATCGTGCACCACCTCGTGCTAAATTTGAATACACCATTTGTTCAAACAAGTGCCTACATAAATAAACTTTAAAATTTAAAAAAAAAATAAATCAGTTTCACGCTGTATCCCGCACACAGCAGGGTAAGCAGAGGGAACACCTAGTGTTAAGATACTCCGTTCCCCACTTTCTGCCGAATTCTGGAGGCATTGCGTGTTGAGTGGCATAAATAAACGATAATACTATTCTACTTTTAGCATATACCTAGTGTATGTAGAATGTATTGACAGTAGGTTCCCACAATCTCTCAGCCCAACCTGCTATCTGCGGGATACAGCGTTAAGCTAAAATAAAATCTACATACACAATAACATATATAATACTATGTTACTTTATGAATATATCCAAGCGTAGTACTAAAATAAAAAATAAAACAACTAAATATGATCAAAGTCGTTTAAATTAACGTTTTGCGCGATTCACTATAATAAATTTGCTTCGGCCAGCAGTTTTACTGCTGACCGTCTTCAGTGTTCGTCAAGATATTCACAGAATTAGATCTGTCTAGAAAGAATAGAAATAAATATTATTACTTTTGTTAGCTTCACGCTGTATACCACACATGGCATGGTAACCAGAGGGAAACTGGGAACTTAGTGTTGAGACATTCCGTTTGCGTGTGGAGTGGCGCCGCAAAATCAACGCCACGCCTTTCCTCGTTGCCATTTTTTTTGAACATGAAGTTAATGCTGTTAGCTCTATTGGCTTTTACAGCGACACCAGTTAGGCAGGGAAGACGCTACTCTGTCCCTGAAGAAATGTACGCACTAAGTTAAGGCTAAGGCTGCCTTTGGTGAAAGAGCGAAGATATGAAAATATGAATATTTATTTATTTCCCTGCAAAAAAATATAAAATTCTAGTTTTTTAGGAACAATTTAAGTTCTTTGTTCTCTTTTAAGAACTGAATGATTAAAGATCGTATCAATTGATGTCGAAGCCCAGCTCCAACCGCACAACTTTGTCCGGTTTTCAATAGTTCTATACAGAAAGTGTATAAAATAAAGATGTTCTTTTACTTAGCAGCTAAGCTATGCTAAGCTAAGCTATAATTTACTTCATTAAAAAATTGGTGATATTTTAAAAAAATACAGAAAAAACGATCATATCTGTCATCTTGGATAATGCAATTAGGTTGTGTTGAGTTACTACGTCATCTCTTTCATAACCCTTAGAAACAAGAAAGAGAATACTATTATCTGTTGGTTTTGCCCGTATTGTAACTTCTTATCTAAGTGTACGCTTATAAGTTCAGTGGGATATTTTCATTCTCTCGTTCTCGTAACGGAACAATGCGCGTTATTCAGTTTCGCCCCTCAACACGCAATGTCTTAAGAATTAAGCGAAAAACGGAGAGAGAAGTGTGTTAACACTATATTCCCAGGTTCACTCTTCCTTGCTATGTACAGAATACAGAGTGAAGCTCAAAAATATAATAATTTGGGTAGTAAGATATACAAGTTATATTTATTATCTTTGTTAAGCTACGACGCCGTCTAGAATAACCTTTAAACAGCTATACTGTATAAAACTTGAAATACAAAGTTTTCCATAAAGGCATCGGTAATATCCGTTGAAAGTTAAACGCAAGGATAACTTAGTAAATTTAAACTTGACATATTGTGTATTTCAAGTGTAGTTCAGGCAATTAATAAATTCTAGTATTTTTGTAGATTAAATTTAAAAAAAATACAGTCGAATTGATAACCTCCTTTTTTACAGAAGTCGGTTAAAAAATAGGAAAAGAGGCCGTTGTAGATTGATATACGAGTATAGTCCTATATTTATAATAGATTTAGGACAACGTTTGTCTGTGGACTGGAAAATAAATGATTTTTATTTCATCGCTCCCTGGTAAAAGACAAGGCGCGGCGTTGGATTCCTCCCCTCAAAACGCAATGCCTTGAAAATGTCTCGGTGCATGAAAAATGCACTGTCTTAATACTGAGATCTTCCTGCCTACCCTATCATTTGCGGGATAACGCTGTGCTTTTTCTTATAATAGTTGTTTACGATAGAATAAAGGGACATTTGTTTATTTTTGTTATAAATCATATAAAAAAAATTGTTAATTTGTCCAAGTAAAACAGTTCATTAAGTAACGTACGATATTGCAAAAACATATATTTACTAAGTTATGTTTACATAACTACGAGATATTTCTTTTCTTCAACAGAATATAAAATATCGAGGCCATGGTACAGCCGTGTGACTGCGTCAGACTAATAACGCGACGTTTGTGTGTTCGATCAATGTATTATTTTAATTTCTCCATTCATGTAAGGCAAAGTGCGGCGTTAAGGCGAATTTTCAACTAAAATGGCA
>DWGR01002297.1:0-13974 GCA_018247715.1 Heliconius burneyi
ATACCGAGTCCTTTTTTCGTAATATTTTTGTTACAAGTATTACACTTTGATATTGGCATCTCGAGGGTAGTTAGCGCACAAATAGAGGTAACGTGTGTACAGTCCGTAAGTAGAATGACGAATCCAAAGTAGAATGACGAATCGGTTATGAGTTCAATTTCCGTTCGAGGAAATGAATATTTATTATTTCCTTTTTTGTGACTGTGGGGTCGAGTCAAAGCACGGCGTTGAGTGCCGCCACTAAACACGCCTCCAGAATATGGTGATGCTTCAAAAAAACGTCTATCGATAATTTAAATAACTATGAACTCAACTCTGATAGCAATTTATTTCATATAATAAACCTGTAATCAAGCGGCAACTTAAATATGTGTATCCTTGAAAGTAACTAACGTTATTTGTATTATAATTATATGTTTCAAGTTCTCCTTTTGTGAGGTAAGGCCAAGTTTATGTATTAAATATGAGTTATATCCCTTTTAAAGTTATAATGACTTTTTAAGTGATAAAACTTAAAAGGTAGACAAGGTAATAAAAAACCATATACTTTTTTACTCACTTTGAAATATTTCAAGTTAAGTTAATGAACTTTTAACTGTATCTACTGCCTTAGGACGGTAGTTATAAAAAACATAATATACGGAATATAAATTATCCTACTAATATGTGAAAGTTTGCGAGGATGTTTATTTTTATCCAGTTTCACGCAAAAAATACTGAAGGGATTGAGATGACACTTTACAATAATATACCTTATTCATCTAAATAGCACAGAGGCTACAATTTATGTAAAAAGTTTGTATTCAGACAATTTTATAATTATCTCTTATCTCATAAGACTACCTACAGTTCCTCGCAAACACCCAATTCTCTAGAAGTTAATAAAAATGGAAGAAGTGAGGTTCCCGTAAATGAGTAACGATAAAAAAAACATATTCCTTATTAATTTAATCAACACCACCGAAACAAAAAAAATTCAATCTACTTTACACGAATATCAGAGCTACCATAACCATATTAAAATCATCTTAACAAAGAGAAAATGCTTGCTTTGTCGACAGTCGCTTCGGAATTCTTATTGATCGATGTTGCGATATCGCTTACACCAGATTGTTAGGATTACATGGTGTAATACAAAATAATAACCCAAATACTGCGGTCGGCGCCTTGTCCGTCAGAACTGGTGCCTTGACACCAATTGTTTTATTTATTTAGTTAAAGTCTAAAAATCATTATGACGTTTTTCTTTTTTAATTTTGCTATTCTCGCAAACTATATTTTTTTACCTTCACGCTGTATCACGTACACGGGAGGGTACGCAGAAAGAACGTAATGTTAAGACACTCCGTCCCCAACTTTCTGCCGAATTCTGGAGGCATTGTGTTGAGTGGCAGAATTCAACGCTGCGCTTCATTTCGACACCAGAGTGAAGAAATATAAATATTATTAATTTAAAAAAATATTTCATATCTTCGAGTGAGGATCGAACCCATAACCAGTGGTTTTACAGACACACTTTGTATCCCTGCACCATAACTAGTTTGATTACATAACACAATATTCTTTATTGCATACAAAAATTATATACTTTTTTTCAACTTCACTCTGTATCTCGCTTATAGCAGAGTAGGCCGAGGGAATCTACCATTTTTGATGAACGTTCGAAGCACTATGTGTGAAGTGACAGTACTCAACGCCTCGCTTTTTGCTTTGCTATCAGATAAAGTAAATTAAAATATAATTCATAATCTATTCCTATTAGTGGAAATCGAACCCACAATCGTCACGTTACAAACATACGCTTGTGCCATTTCGCCAAACCCACCTAATAAAATAAAATAATAACGTAATAGAAAACATGCAAGTGCGTATACAGGGTTCTTAATTAAACATTACCCTTTGAACCTTATGTAGACTTAACGGGAAATCCTTGCAAATATTTATATTATTTTGGGTTTTGTATAATTTATTGAAACAGCCGTAATTACTGCCAAATCAAGACATATGACTGTCAGTCAATTCTGTTTATTAAATGAATCATCATGTAGTTCAAGCGGCTGAAGCCGCTGGCAGGCCGCTAGTTATAAATAATTTATATTTTTTCGCTCCAAGCGAAATGCGGCGTTAAGTTCTGCCATTCAATCAATGCCACCAAAATTCGCCGGAAATAGAACGAAATGTCTTAGCACCAGGTTTCCTGTTTGTGCGGGATTCAATGTGAAGGTAATTTAATTAAAGTAATTACTTTAATTAATGATATCTATACAATAGATGTGAATGTTACGATATATGTAGATATATGATTTGTTCATATATAGCGCAGCGTTAGATTCCGCCTTTCATTAAGTAGTTTTGAAAATAAGTTGTAATTGGAAAACGGAGTGTCTTAACTCTAGAGGATGATAATTTCAAAAAAAATCATAACCTTTTATACTTTACCGCTTTCTCATGTGAAGTACTTGATTATTTAATAATATTATGGCATCCATTCAAGATTAGCTACATTACTACAAGTGAAGCCAAGTTAAGTCTTTCACGGAGGTCCGCGTAGAGAACTCGAGACGGCTGTCAATATAATTAAAAAAAGGCATTTACGATGAAAAGACTCGTTACCCCTCGGACGGAGCTTTATCGACATGTGTTATCGTAATGAGACTGAAGTAACAAGTACAGAGCGCGAGTGAACTTCTGCATGTTTTAAATTAAGATACGAATACCTTTTGGTATTGTGGTAAAAATAAATATAGTTATAGTTTTTCTCTACCAATTTCAAGTTCACCCTCATGTTGTATCTCGTGCACAGCAGGGTAGGCAGAGGGAACCTAGTATTAAGACACTCCGTTCCCCACTTTCTGCTGAATTCTGGAGACTTTGCGTGTTGGGTGGCAGAACTCAACCAATTTGTTAATACGTATTCTAGCTAAGCACCAGAATATAGTATAGTATACGTTTGAAGTTGATACTGAATACGTAATCAATGACAGTAAAGAATGGAGGGATGCCATTTAAGGAGGTGTATAAAATTTGAACATAGAGAGGCAATGAATCGGCGATTTGAAAATGTTTATACGCTCGCTAAAAAGTAATTTTCTTCTCAAGTGTGACTTACTCTTCATAAATGTTAAAAATAATCAATACATATATACGAGTACTTGTACGACATGAATGATTTTTTTAATTCCTTACGATTTATTTATACTTATCTGAAAAATACAAAATAATTAGAAAAATATAGAGCAATTATTTATTTCTACAGTTTAAAGTAAAAATAAAAAATTTATTATATTACAGAAATTGTGAAAAAAAAATGATATATGTCTTTTTATCCAATCTACGCAAATATTACCTGACCGGCTCCTGACTAAGCTTGACCCTCTCTCTGAGTACTTCATCATACAACTGATTAACATATATTTTCTTTGACATATCTTTGAGGCAGTCGTGGCGCAGCGGCACAAGGGTGTGACTGTAAAGCGACGGTTTTGGGTTCGATCCCAAGTCGAGGAAGTGAAATATTTATTTACGTTTATACTTCCATTTTCTTTGCTCTGATGTCGAGGCAAAGAGAGGCGTTGAGTTCTGCCACTCAACACACAATGCCCCGGAGTCCGGCAGAAAGTGGGGAATAGATTGTCTTAACACTGGGTTCCCTCTGCCTACTCTGCTGTGTGCGGGATACAGCGTGAAGCTGATTTTATTTTTATATCTAACATTGAACTGACTTAACTTCAGATTCGTTAAATATAACTTTGAAGTTTCAGACCGATAGAAAATATACGCTGTACGAGTACAGTTTCAATTAATTGTAAGCGATTCATTATTAAGAAATATATATAGTTAGATATGATGTATTATAAAAAAACTTTGTATTTTTTATATTAATGATAAAAAATAAGATTAATTTTAAAAGATATTAATGTTATTCTAAAATAATATAAAAATTCTAAAAGAAACAATATTGCTTCCGCTATGAAAACTCAATTAGCAGCAGTTTGGTATTCCTTTGTTCCATTTTAAGTTACAATGATGTTAACCTCCTTACTGAGTTGGGTTATAAAGTAAAATATGGACGAGAAGTGTAATTAAAGATATGAAATCTTCATTTACGTTTCGTTGATATAGAACAGAATTATTATCTATATGAGTACATTGTTCTGTAAAAGTCGCGAATTTAAATGCGAAACAGGATCTATTATAGGCGTATATACAATTTTATTATCGTTTCTCTAATATCTTAATGAAACTTGTGTATTATAATTTATAAAATTATTCCGATAAATAATTTAAGCGGAAAAAGTTTTTAAAACAGTTATTATTGTAAAATTAAATATTATTTTCAAAGTTGGCAACATTAAAAAAAATAGGGTAGCGGCGGTATTTGTTTGGGCTAGCTAAGAAATAGCGAGGGTTAGAAAGGATTTGGACAATAAATTTCACCGGTAAGAAGTTAATGTTGTGTTTACGTTTTTCATTCAGTATCACGCTGTAACCCGCATGCAGCAGGTTAGACGGGAGATTAGTATTAAAACTGTCTATGGGCATGTACGTATTGATTCTATCCATCGGCGTAGTGAGGTACGGGCAGCGTCGATTATTTAGGAACTATATTTTCACGAACTCCATAAATGCTGATAGGGGCGAAAATGCCACCAATAACACTAATATACGATCCAAGTCTATAGGAATTTTACATGGAATTTATAAAGCTGATAAAGTAAAACCATTTTTTTTAAATATATGAATAGAGTGTACGAATATGTCGAAAATGTAACATTCAACGAAGAAATCAAAAACTCAAATCTTATTAGATACCAGTGATTGACTCCACGTCCGCCAATTACGTCAACGTAACATTTGAAAATGAATAATAATGTTTCCTGCGTAACTGCGGTTATCTTTGTAATTTATCTGTAATTCGCATGACTTTGTAAGCTTGTCATATTATTTAATAAAAAAGGTTTTTTATAATAAGTTCCATTACATTTTTACAAGCTGCTCATATTTTATATTCGTAAATTTAGCATACACTCCACGCTAGGAATGCTGTTTTATTAACATTAGTCGTAAAATAATTGTTAGTAACAACTCGACAAATATTTACGTACAGACTTTATATTATATGCAACTTGTAGTTTGTATTGAACTGCGAGGTTGATAGTTAGTTTGGTGTGTGGTGGTGAAAAATAAACAAATAAAATTTGAAGCTTGACATTTATCTTCAGTTAGCACGGAACTCAGCTTCACGTTGTATCCCGCATACAGCAGGGGAGGCAGAGGGACCCAAGGGTTAAGACACTCCGTTCCCCACTTTCTGCCGAATTCTGGGACTCGGCATCCATATACTCGTAGATCTTCGATTCTTTAGAATGACGCAATACTTAACGTCCAACTTGACTCTCATTTTAGAGTTATATTTTGATGAGATGTCTTTGCTTTTTGTAATGAAATTATTGTAAATTGTATCTACTATGTTTTTTTCCCTTGTTTTTATTAATAATTATCAGTGAAACATTAAAAGACTACAAAAAGATTTTATATTTGAATTCACAAATAATTCGTATTTATATCTCGTCGAGCTCGATATCCTCGTTGCGAGCTCAAGATATTACTTTGCAGGGCAGTACTGTTTTTAATATATGTGCAAAAAAAATCGTACCAAACATACATCAATATTAAGTAGGTATAGTAAAAGTATTGCCGCTCCAGAAGAACTTTTTCACATTAAACATACGAAATTTATGATTTAAGCAAATTGCCGTAAAACTGTAAGCGATGAATCGAAAACTCCAATAAATGTCTTCTCGTTATGATTTTAATTAAAGTTCAAGATTATTTTTGACTATTTTGACATTTTGTTAAATTTTGTAGAAGAAAAATGTTCTCCGAGATACGAGTATACTGACATAGTCGTATTCAAATTTAAAAACTACATATTTCCCGTACTGTTTTATCTTTAATCGTATCCTATATTTTAATTACATTAGTTATTTTTATATTAAAATTGTTTGATTTATTAAATGACGGTTTTATCAACAAATTCAGTGTACTTCCAGTAATTTCCTAGAATTATACATTACTTAAAATATATACGACTATGTGTTAAAAATACAACTTACCTATATATTAACTGGTCCTCATGCATATGTGCACATGTGTTCATTAAGTTTTTCATTAAGCGCGACACGCTGTATAATTTATTAAAAACAATTTGCTTTAGACGTAAAAAATATATACACCTGTATTCTAATTAAATTAATTTATATTGCGGTGCCTTCGTAGTTAGAAACAGATTTATTATATTATTATACTACACATATTTCTTCTTCTTAGCGTGGCGTTCAGTTCTGCCACTCAACACGCAATGCCTCCAGAACTCTGCAGAAAGTGGGGAACGGAATGTCTTAACACTAGGTTTCTCCGTCTGCCCTGTTATGTGCGGGATACTGCTTGAAGCTAAAAAAGGAACATAAAACTAACAGAAACTGTGAACATTTATTTTTTACATAAAGACTTGTGATTTACTTGTAATAGCGAGTCTGCTCAACAACGTGTCACTGCACCATTCAGATATAATGAAGCCTTACTTCGATTTATTTTTAATCAGGTTAATCTAATCACTATTGATTGTTTCAACCTTTATCTAGATTATTAGTGCCTTTAGTTATATAAACTGGGCTTAGGATTAAAAAAGAATTATCTAGCTATATATAATTCCAACAACAATCTTAAATATTTAGATTGCCTTTTCTAATACTTCAATATGAAAATGCATATAAATCTTCTTTTGTATACGAGTATAGTTACTATTACGTGTTTGATATACAGGAAGCCCACAGGAGTGTCAGTAAATATGAAAAAGATGTAAAACTCTTGCATATTTCCATAATATTTACTTTAAACGCAACTTGTGAGTTCGATTCCCACTCGAGGAAGTGTAATATTTATTTACGTTTATATTTCCATTTCTTCGGTCTAGTGTCGAGGCAAAGCGTGGCGTTGAGTTCTGTTACTTAACACGCAATACCTCCAGAATTCAGCAGAAAGTGGGAAACGGAGTGTCTTAATACTAGGTTCCCTCTGCCTATCCTACTAGATATATGAAAATGCATATAAATTTTCATTTTTATATAGTTACTATTAGGTGTTTGATATACAGGAAGCCCACAGTGTCAGTAAATATGAAAAAAATGTAATACTCCTGCATATTTCCATAATATTTACTTTAAACGAAAGTACCACAATGTTCTTTATTTATTTATATAGAGAACCGATGCGCCAAATGAGATTACGGCCATCATTTTCGTTATCGGGTGGATTTTCATCCGTGTGTTTTCCTTTTTACTGAACCAATACAATAATACTGCAATAAATGATAGCTGAATGTACAGTAGACGCTCATGTTGTATAAATAGTAAGCAATCATCCAATGTTCTCCGAGATATTGGATATTTCGGATTCTATATTATAGAAAATTTGGCATAAAGTGAAAACTAACTATGTAAACAAAGGAAAAACTCCGAAAAGTAAAAATTATTCGGTACTTCATAGAAAAAAATGATTACAATTTTATATTTTTCGTTAATTTCAAGCAAAACTATTGTATACGCGCGCAATATTAAGTTTGTTTATTTTTGTAAGATGTAGCTCCCGCTGACCTACAATTCTCGCCTGACTCGCACTTGATCGATTTTTATTTTTTATTACGCGAGATTTCAATTTGTTACACAGGATTATTATAAATATATTTAGTTTAATTAAACAAAGGCCTGTGTTTCAAAATTATTGACCAAATAATCCTTTCTCAGATTGTTCATTATATACTCTCTGTATAGTTGAAGGCTACATGTAGTTAAAAAAATCAACAAAGGTAGCTTTTTCATTAGAGGGTTCCTCTTCTTTGAAAAATAAAAATAATCGTATTTATTGCCTTAAGTAGTCGAACAATCCAAATCTGTACGGTACAAAAGGGAAAGGTGCTAAAAGAAATAAATTCTTTGATGTTGTTTTCAGTTACATAATATGGTGTCAACTTATGGCGCAACATCAAGGTCACTGTCGATGGTTTTTACTCCGAATACATAGCTTTCTTACGCTATTTCTTCTGTATTTCAATTGCATGTTGTATGATTCTTTAAATTCCATAGCTATGCAGATTATTAATTACTTGGTGTACTTTGGTCGTGTAAGTCTTTCTTGGGAAACGTCGACCAGTGTTTGAATAAACTAGTTTTTCTGTTAAGGCATTCCTCAGAAATTTTTTGCTTATGAAGAAAAAAGAAAGGGAACCTAGTTTAATTCAACCCTCAGAAACACCTAGTTAGCGTTTACTACTAAGAAAAATTACCACTAAGAAAAATCCATCTGTTAAAGGCGTTGGGTAGAGCCGTGCGCTGTCTACCGTATTTATCGTAGGATTTTGGGGAACTGATTGACCTGTCAACGAATTCTCTAACCACATATACGTACGTCATACACTCAAATATCATCCACACCATCAAGTGGATACATGGCACTCTACTACTGTATGATTATGTAGCAGCTACCTTCAACGCGCGATGTAACTGTGGAATGGCCTACCTACGGCAGAGTTGTCAGATCGATATAGCTTTATTAAATGCGTCTATCTCTACCTCAAAAGGCGGCAGCGTAGTTTTCCGTCGCTCCTTTAATGTCACACGGAGTGGTGGGTGGCGGTGATCACTTAGCATCAGGTGACCCGTACGCTCGTTTGGCTTATTTCTTGCATAATCAAACTCTATCAAGAATTCGTAACTTCATCATTATTGAACATAGAGATGCTTATAGAGAGCAGAGTTCGAACTTTCGCATTTATAGACGGTGCTCCACTGCTCCAATACACGAGCTAAAGATAAACCAGTGACAGAAGATTACCAGTAGTATAAACATTAATTCGATTCAACTTCAGAAAGTCTAGAAACTAACTGGAGTAATCAAACACCTCTACAATAACAATTGGCAAATAAATAGATTTTAACTGCACGTAGAATTCTAACTAACATTCTGCTAGATCTGGTAGCTCATGTATTGTAGAATGTTATTTAGAATTCTATTGAAAGAAATTTCCGAAAATGTTGAAAATCCTGGTGTGATTAGCACGGAGTTAAAAGATACTGATAATATTAGGTTTCTTAGCTACTATACAAGTATGGATAACAATACCTAATATATATATAACCAGCTGTAACTACAGGTAGCGAGTACCCACAGTGTGTTACACTATATGAGCAAATAATTATTTAGAATATAAAGCAATATAATTAAAAAAAAAAGTCTATGTAAGAGTGAGGATGATCTTAAAATGGTGAACATTCCAAAAGTAAACTAATATGGCGCTGTGGAGCAGCGTATAGTAAGAGGAGTATGGTTATAGGTACGATTCTCACTCAGGAGAATTTATATTAAAACTATTTTGATTTCTTGTCTTCGGTCAAGCAAAAAGTGGCGTTGAGTTCCACCACTCAGTATACTATATACTTTATACTTTTTTCTGTCTGCCTTCTGTGCTATTCTGGAAAAAATATAAATAAAATATGCAAAACTGAGAAATTATCCCTCTCTCTTTATTCTTCTCTTTATTTAATAAAACAGTAAAAATATTTTGTCCGTACATTTTGTATTTTTGACTGAAATGAATAGAGGGACACTTAAAAAGAATGATAGAAAGCAAAAATATATTTTTTAATTTGTTGTCTGTCTGTATGGTCACGTTTATCTTCGAAAGTACTGAACTGATTTACTTCAAACTTTTCAAACTTACAAACCAATTGTTTTGTTTTAACTCAACATCTAAAGTTTGTTTCATCAAAATCGTTTCATTAAAAAAAGTTGTCGGCGTTTGAATGGACTCAAGGCATTAGTGTGTCTGCGACAATTATATAGCAATCTATATCTCTATAAAAAGATTGCTATATTATATTCAATGGTTTAAGTCGTAATTATAATAGCGTAACCATGCAAGCGGGCGAAGCCGCTAGTCTTAAATATTTCTAGCACAGTGTACATTGCATCACATTTGATTTACTGGAAGTAATAAATTTTCATCTACTGATTGTTTAAGACAGGTACGAAGAAACATGCGCCAACTTATTCAATTCCACGCTTTGCAGATACTATGCAAGGTGTAATGTATTTCACTCTAAGATAAACTATATATTTAGATTAATTTCAGTATATTTCGAGAATCTATGTAGTTATACATATATTATTGTTACATTTTACAGTTACTGCTGGGACGAGTAGTTTCTCTTCGAGAAGAAGTCGAGGAATATTTATATCATGCATTAAATCAAAATAATTCCATATTATTTTTAGCTTCACGCTGTATCCCGTAAATAGCTTGGTGGGCATCTTCCTACTGACTCTGCCTAGTTTCTCTTGTCCACTTATTGCTGAATTTTCATCACATCATGCTTGTGCCCTGCACCATGCCGGCTTTAGTTCTTATATTACTTTATATCTTTATACACTTATATAGAACTAGCTCTGACCTACGGCTTCGCTTTCATGGTCAAATGAAAACAACTAAAGAGTTGTTGTATTATAGATGAATCACTACAAGTCTCTGTCAGCAGACACAGCGGGTTACACTGTTAGTTACAATTAACGAATAAATAACCAAAACGAAAAAACAAATTGAATAATAATTTGCCGACATGGAGCGTATAACCAAATAATTTCTTCAGCTTCAGCTTATAATACTAGTATAGAAATATAGAGAGGCGCCGTCCATTTCTTTTAGAGATATATGATGAGTGACTACTACTATATTTAATTTATTTCGATGTAAAATAAAATAAATAAATCCTAAAGAAATAATACAAATGTGTTCTACTTAAAAATGCTATGATTTTAGCTATTTTGAACTGGAGTTTATTGAACGCTACAAAATTATATAAAATCTATTTGAATTATACAGTCTCCATCTAAAAAGACAACTAAAAAACAACTCTGAACATAGCCTGACATTTTGTTATTATAATAAAAAAAATTCTGTTTCAATATTATTTTATATATATGGAGCAAAAGTTTACCTTTTTGTATATAAATAACGAGGACGCCCACTTCTCTTACACTAAAAGATTTATTGCCATCTACTCTTACACAATTAACAGAACGTACTATTAAAGTACTTGGTACTTACCAGGTACAGTTGGACTTTTATAATAAAGTCAGTCTAGTTGTGGTGCAGGGGTACAAGTGGGTGACGATTGGTTGTGGGTTCGACTCCCTTTCAAGGAAATGAAATATTTAATATGTTAAATTCTTTACTCTGGTGTTGAGGCACGGCGCGGTGCTGAGTTTCGCCTCTCAATACCCAACGCCTTCAGAATTCGTCGGAAAATAATAAATGTATTGTCTTAGCACTAAGGTTCCCTTTGTCTACCCTGCTGTGTACGGGACACAATGTGAAACTGATAAAAATATATTACAGAGCTAGATTTGGCGCGATTTCGTCTGTGAGGGAAAGCAACTTTAAAGAATTCGGCAAAATTATGTTTGACTTCATCACGTTTATCAACACATTGAACATGATTGCATTACAGATCTAATTTTTACATTTCTGATCTCCGGTAATAAAAACACAACGTAGAGTTCCGAACCCAACACAAAATGTCTTAAAAATCGCGAGGAAAGTAAAGATCGTAGAGTCTTCACACTATGTTCCCTCTCCTATCTTACCACATTATATGCAAGAAAAATCATAATACTATATAAATAATAAAAATATATCTTTATGTTCGTAAAATAAAGCTAACATTGTCTTATACAGACGGAAGAAATACCTGTACCGTACTACAAATTATTCCCAGGAGTGGCATTCAACCCACACCCATATAGCTCAGTTACACATATAACAAACCATTTTTAGAAGAAGCTTGGTACAATTTATCTTTTATTTAAATGCAAAGTAATTGAAAGGTTTGATACAACAGATTGTTTATTAATGAAAACGTGAATTTAAAAAGACTCGTATGGAAATATTGTTAGTAGTTTGCAAAATTAGAGTTTACCGCAGATTTCACAATAATTGTGGGTTCGATTCCCACTCGGAAATGAACTGAATTATTCTCATTGGCTCTGGAAAGGTCAAACGTGGCATTGAGAATAGGGAAGAACAGCATAATATAAGGTTTTCTCTGGGTACTTTCCTACGAAAAGAAAATTTTACGCTGTATCCCGCTCACAGCACCTAGAGGGAAGCAAGTTTACACTAAGTCCCCTTCACTCCGTTCTCCATTTCCATCGAATTTTGGAGGTACTGCGTGTTGAGTGGCGGAACTTAACGCCGCGCTTTGCTAACACCAGAACATTGAAAATTTAGACTTCGAGCGTTGAGTTAGAAAGGTTAATCTAGATTGAGGTATTGTCGGTTGAAGCTTGGTTTTAATCGTTGCTTAAGGTAACTATTCCAAATAGTCTTGGAATATTGTTTTTATTATTCATTACAGATTATTGATTATTAAGTATTCATTATTGGTTTTAAGTTAGCAGTAGTTAGTTATAATTTTTAGCTTTACTCTTTACCCCTTTATCTACCCTCACACATTTTCACATTTATAATATAAAGAGAATAACTATAACCATGTATATTTTGGAAACAAAGCTCTAATATATTTTAGGTCAGTTTGTAAGCTGTGCAATGGGGCGTGTTATAGGTATTCAATAAAATTTTACAATATTAAACATTTACGTAATAACAAACTAATCGTAAAATGAATCGTGAATATTTGTCTGTAAAGGTGATAATGTAGCGTTCAAATCCCTTCACGATAATCTGCTTTTATTTTAAAATACCGCGGCGTTGAGTTCCGGCAGGTTTCTTTTAAATTAATTATTTTTATCAGGCCGTCGTAGTACAGCGGCACAAGGGTGTGACTGTAACGCGACGGTTGTGGGTTCGATCCCTACTATTAAGAAGTGAAATATTTATTTCCATTTCTTCGCTCTGGTGTCAAAGCAAAGCGCGAATGAGTGAGTTCTGCCACTCACCACGCAATGCCTCCAGAAATCGGCAGAAAATGGGGAATGGAGTGTTTTAACACTAGCTTCCCTCTGCCTAACCTACTGTGTGCGGGATACGGCGTGAAGCTGATGATTATCATTATAAGATCTCAAACTCAAACTAAACTTCATCAAATGCAACATACATTACAATTCAACGTTAAGAGTTATTTTTCTAAATTTAGAAATCCTCCAAGGCGCCGCACGGCTGCCTGTTTAAACGGCATTTATAATTGACCACAATAAAGGGAGTCGCTGAATGATTCTAAGATTATAGAAACAGATATCTGCATCTACACCAGAGAAGCTGGAACTGTCTCGTTAAGGTTTGATAATGATAGATGTTTCTTCTGACACTGTACTAGAGACTAAATCTTATAATAAATAATCAAGAATCTAATTACGATATAAATACAATTTTCTGCTTCTAGTTATAGTTGTCAGATTGATTTAAATTTCTTAGATATTTTTTTCTTTCTTTTCCTGCTTCACGCTGTATCCGGCTTATAGCACGGTGGGCAGAAAGAATTTCCACTGAATACTGGATTCATTGCGTGTTGATTGGAAGAAGTCAACGCCGCGCTCTTGCCGCGACACCAGAGCGAAGAAATAAAAATATTAAATAATCAATTTCTTCGAATGGAAGACGAATCCACGACATGTCTCGTTCACAGTCACACGCTTGCGCTCCTGCGCCACGACTGCCTATAACACTAAGTAGTTATTTCGATCTTATCAAAGTTAAACGCACATTCTTGCATGGGGTCATGAAGTTACAGATTCAAATCCAGATAGCATTTCTAGAAGATACTTTTTTAAGTTAAGTCACCTGATGGTAAGTGATCACCGCCGCCCACGACCCCGTGCAACACCAGAGGAGCTACAGGTGCGTTGCCGGCCTTTAAGGTGGAGGTAGACGCGCTTTTTGAAGGTACCCATATCATATCGACC
>DWGR01002298.1:0-13968 GCA_018247715.1 Heliconius burneyi
TTTTTAATTTTAAAAGTACATACTACATAATATGCGTGTACAGCAGCAAAGAAAAACTCATCTTGCTTACAGAACAAAAAGACAATCTAGTTACCTAACCACCATTATTGATTTTTCGATGCATTCCACCAATTTGATTTATACGAACTTCTATAGCTTTTTCTTACAATATTTTTTTACAAATGGACTTAAAACTAAATCATTTACAATTAAATGTTTGATAATTTAGAAATTTTAAATATTTTAAGTCAGATTTTAGAGCAAAATCTACGACTGCACTGTACGAAAATGGTCGATGACACACGAACATGACCGAAGGGGAAGAACTAGTGAAGGGTTTTCTACGCATGCCCCGTCCCGTCTGAATTAAATGTGACGTCACCACTAGGGATGAGCATATATTATCATCCCTTCGATAATTATATTATACAATTATTACGTATTATTTTTTTGATGACAGCCACTGAATATTTGTTCTATCTGTTTGCTTTTATTTTCATGTTCATCTTTTCTAAATAAATAGAATACATTACTAAGCAAATAGAACTACATTACTAAGCAAACTTTGACTAACTAAGTTTCAGAAGTAATATTATTTATTTTTTCTATGTGAGCATGCAATATTGCTTGATTAATTTTTTAAATATTCGCGACCATTAATAATACACGCTAAAATTAAGATAGCAATTAAAAAGTATTGTACGTATTATGAAAGATATCACATGATCTATACTCATACCGCAGCCTTATCTTAAATTTAAACAGATAACCTAAACAGCTATAATTGATCATTTTAAAAGTGTCAGTTAAATATATATTGGTCTTAATATACGAAGTTCAAGCGTATATTATGTGTTTACATAACTTATTAAAAATAGAACGATGTCGAAAAGATAGTTCTTGCAACAAAAACAAAAAGTTTTTTTTCGCTATCGTAGAGTATTTTCATATTAAGTGTCAATATCGTTTTAGTATATTTTAAACAATACGTAATACTTTTTGAAAACTGTCGTGCCAGACAATATTACGAGTTAATTACTACTATGCTAATATTCATTAAAAAATATATGCAGTGATAAATATCTCATTTTCAATATTAGTTATTAGTGACGCCATCGTGGCGCAGCGGCACAAGGGTGTGACTGTAACACGACGGTTGTGGGTTCGATCCCCACTCGAGAAAGTGAAATATTTATTTACGTTTATATTTTCATTTCTTCGCTCTGGTGTCGAAGCAAAGGGGGCCGTTGAGCTCTGCCACTCCACACGCAATGCCTCCAGAATTTGATAGAAAGTGGGGAACAGAGTGTTTTAACACTAGGTACCCTCTGCCTACCCCGCTGTGTGCGGGATACATCGTGAAGTGATATAATAAAAATATCATAATATGTACATATTGAAAATTATATTCGCCCATATAACTATCGATGGAATATTAATAAATGTGTAACATCTCTACGTCTCACGGCAGAGCAGTCAGTGTAGCGCCCGACGCGAACGATTGCGTTCCATTTTCGAATTTTGAATGAAAACTCGAGTAAAAAAACATAATTGTGAATGGCCAGTGCTTAAAACGTGATTTAAAAGTAGGTTTTATATTATATTTATTTATTACTGTAATTTTTGGAGTATTTATTTTTGATTATGCTCATTATTTATCGCATTATTTACATATGTACATATTTCGATCTTTCTCACATTGTTTAATGTGTATTTTCATTTGTTACATTTAAAAATAACTTAATTGAGTAACAACTATATCAATTGAATACAGCATGAAGTTCTTATACATTATCAATTACGCTTTAATAGTATAAAAATCCATTTTAAATTGTAATATTATTAATTAAAGTTTATTTCATTCAAAAATATAAAAAAATAATCATTTATTAATAAACATCTAACATCAAAAAGAGATTTTGGTGCATCGAGAGTTCGATTCTGAAGGTATATTATTGATTGCGCGCGGCGAAGGGGGGCGAGGGGGGTGACAGGGGGATGAGGAAGGTCGGGAGTTCTTTCATCTAGTGCTCCGCACATGGAGAATTGTGCACGTGCTAAATTGTTTATTATTTTATAATTTAATATAAAAAAAACATATTTTTGTAAAGAAGGTTTCAAGGTTTTTAAGGTTCGTTTTTTTGTTATTTTTGTACCAACTTTAAAGAAGTATTTTTTTTAATATTGTGATACGTGACCAGTATTAGTTAGAGTGTAACGGTCGAACACTTGTTACGTGTTACGCGTGTTACCAAAATGACGCAAATTCAGTTTTGAAAATTTATACAGCATGTTTCGTAAAATACAAAAAATATTATGTAAAAGTGCCTGCGTTACGTAAGTACGTACATAAGATTTTCTTTCATATAAATATTATACCATTGGCGCCAGGGCCCAGGCGCTACTCCGAACTCAAAGTTAGTATTTGTATTTTATATTTTATATTTTGAATTCCCAATTATTGTTTTTATAGTTAACAACAGTAGTTTTTTTCACATAATTTTAACACAGGAGATAAAAACACAGATTTTTTAAATATAAATATACTTTACCGAAGTATTTGTTTTAGAATAATCTAGAACATTGACTTAATAGATATAAAGACGACATATAATTATTCAATCTAGAGAAACATTCTCGTACAACAGCCATATAGTGTGTTGTCTGACGTAACATTTTCAATAAGACCGATAAGTGCTTAGAGTTTAAATTCTTCATTGATACAAAGTGATATTCAATATACTCGTATTACATTAGTCTAAGAAAATTATACCAACATAAATTATTTATATAAAAATTCTAAATTATGCTATATATTGTTGTGAATTCGACTTCGCTCTGGTATCAAAGCAGATCCGCTATTCAATACACAATGCCTCCCAGAACTCAGCAGAATGTGGGGAGCGGAGTGTCTAAACACTAGGCACCCTTTGCCTA
Source organism: Heliconius burneyi (assembly GCA_018247715.1). Lineage (NCBI taxonomy): Eukaryota > Metazoa > Arthropoda > Insecta > Lepidoptera > Nymphalidae > Heliconius > Heliconius burneyi. The sequence continues at coordinate 2,938 of DWGR01002298.1, forward strand.
CTCTGCTTGCGGGAAACAGCCTGAAGTTGCAAAAAAGTGTTTGTTAGCGTTACAGTTTTATTTAAGTTAATTTATTAAATAATATGAAATATATTTTCCTGCTTGAGGTACAAATCCATAGTGGTGTAAGAAAAATCTCCGTTCTCCAGTGAGATTTCGTTATGTGTATGACCTAAGTTACATAATCGGAATAAAAGCAATCGAAGCCGAAACTTTACAATATAAAGACAAATTGATATCGTTGATAGGGACAGTCATTATCAACTTTCACCCCGAAACGCCCAAACGCTTCGAACCCCCTCCGATTCGAAGTTTTACCATTTTCATAATATAAGCTATACAAAACAAGCTGTCGTTTCTACTGAACGCTGGCGTATTCGAATCCTCGATGAGAACGTTGTGGTTTTTTGATACAAAAATTTTTTCTATACTTTTTTTGAAATAATACTTTAAAAAAAATTTATATTAAAACATAAATTTTCAATCTGTATTGAGTAACGTTTCAGATATAAACATAATATGTGAAATAACTTTTGTTAAAAAAACAAGAAATAAAGCATATAAAAAAAAATACTACAATCTTTCCATATGTATGGATTTATGAACTGAAATGAATTAAAAAAATGTCGAACAAATAAAATTTAAACCATTGTAATCTCTGTAAAACGCATGATTTACTCGCACTTGTTATAAATACAATAGGCGTTCCTATTGTTACGTATGAGTATTCATGTTGAAAATATTTAAAAAAATCTGCACATTATAGAGAACGTACATAATATTTATATACTAAACATATTTAAAGTAAAACATACTTATTGATATTACGATAAAAAATATTTATTATTATTCATTGGATCGTCTTATTTTTAAGTAAAATAGCGGGACTCTTTCGTCAAAAGCTGGAGAAAAAAATATATAAGAATTTGATTTACTATTTATCGATTGATTAAAGTTTTCAATAAAGCCTCCAATTATATATATCAATATAAAATGTTCTGTAAACGAAAAGAAAAACGTCACTGCTTAAAGAGCATATTGTTTTGGTTGACCGTGTTATGTAAGGCAGTTAAGTTTTCAGAATAATTATACATAACTAACGCATATACTTATTTGTATTTCTATTCAATTATAAGTCATTAATAAAAATCTTAAAGTAATAAAAAAATCACAGTACGTGGAATAATCCGGGAATAGCAGGAAAATGCCTGTCGCAGTCAGGACATTTAATTTCTAAAACTCGGGACGTCCCGCCAAAATCGAGGCATCTGGCAACGCTGCTCGGGGACAATATTAATTAGCAATAACGCACTAAGTTTCGGCACGGCCGACGGGTCGGTAGTTTTTCAGCCAACACCCAAATTATGACCGACATTGCGATTTTTGACCGAAACTGGCCGAAACCAAACTTACGGTCGGTCACTTATTATTAGTAAAAAAATATTTTTTTTTCATCTTTTTATTATTTTTCCACATCACATTATGTTTTTTTTATCACGGAAAGTGATTTTTTTCGTAAAATAATATTTCATGTACAGGCATTATTTTAAATAATTTACTATAACCATTTTTTATTAAAATTATCCTTAAAATAATAAAATATCAATACTTAAGAATCATATTCTCAACTAAAATATAATCTAATACGAAATTACTTTATACAATTTTATTGCTTGCAACAACATAATACATATATATTTATTACATACGTTCTAAATCATAGAAAATATTTATATTATATTACATATTATGAGAGGTAAAATCCCATTTACTACTGTTTTCATAGAAATCGTCGTGATTTCTGACACAGCGGCAAAGCGTGGACTGTAAACGCGACGGTTGTGGGTCCGATTACAACTCGAAATAATAAATTATTTTCGCCTATACTTTGACTTTCATAGCAAGACCGAGTACAGTGCTGAGTTCTGTCACTCACCACACAATGTGACGAATAGTGGGGGAAAAGAAAAGAGGGGAACAGTGTCTTAACGTTAAGTTTCCTTACCTACCTTGCTATAAGTAGGTTACACTAATTTAAAACTATTTCCGTTTTCCGTGTGTACGGAGCTCGGAGAACGGAGTGACTTAACACTGGGATCCGTCTACCTGTCAGCTAAAACTTTAAAACTACTTCATTTCTTTGCCAAAATGAGACCGGATACATATTTCTCATACCTTTATCCTGTAGCCCAAGATCCTACAGCCGCCAGACCTACGTTATTTTAGACAAGTTGGAATTTGAAGGATTATCAATCTCATATGTAGTTAAGAAGTTACCTTTTCAGAGGTAGCACCAAATAACGGTATATCTCTGTTTGGAAAGATGATTGAGCCATCGGATTGGTGCTTATGAGGGGTCTTAAAATAGTCCGTAAATAATTTATTTAACATTAAAGATTGATAGTTTAACGTCTTTTGCCTCAATTTTAAAGTTGTGTGCCAGATGTTGGCAGTAAAGGCCCATGTAAAGGGTTTGGTAATAATAAATATAATTTTTTAACATTATACTTAAAAACATATTTAAAAATGAGCGTTTCTTTTTTAACGTAGCTGGAAGTGTGCCTTAACTTCGGCGCTATCTCTGAAAGGTCCCTACTTTCACCTTAGAGTTAGAGTCTTAACTAGATATTAGACTTTTAATTCTCAATATTTCAGCTTTGCTAAAATGATGTAGGCCTGGGGGCCCTGTGATCTCAGTCTACTAAGCTCGTTTGGATAAACGTGCCAAAGATCTGCTTTTGTCTTCTAACAATGCGAATATTTCTTTAACACAAGCATATCTACATTTGCAATAATTCTCGAGGTCAAATATAATTATATATACGCAGTTTTTAATGAAAGACATTTGAAAATTGTTACACTTAAAACATAATTACTGACACAGCGTAAAAAATACACGTTTTGTTATAATTTATTTACTTCAAAGGAGATTAAATTTACAAAGATGATGACTTCTTTTGCTATTATTTTTATTTATTACCTGAAATTACTAAAGATATTGCGTATTTTTAAATGCTTGGTAGGTGAAAGTCGAAGTGATAATATAGTACATCCCTTCTAAATTTAAAACACGCGCCTAATCGTTACTTTATCGATCTCTTAAGATTACTGTGAAATTTGTAAGGCTTGCCGCAGAGTACTTAAACCCGGGAATTCTTAGGGTAAAATTAAAAATAATTAAGATTTTTTGTGAAGGAAATCGTCTTTTTAGGAACGAGAGTAAAGCTATATTAATTAAACAGCGATGAGATCCCGTCTCGTGATATATTTATTTATCTTCCCGTAATCCCTCTATATTTATCGGACCTCTACTATTTTAGGCTAAACTAAGCATTAAAGCATTTAAGGCACCCGCCTAAACTAAAACATTAAATAAATCTGCTGGCTATGTAAGCCAGAAGATTATTTCATTCAAAAAATGTGAGATTTTATTAATTTCGAGGTATAAAGTTGGGTAACTTAGGGAGGATCCACACTATAGCGACGGTCACAGTCCGATCTCATATTCATGTATGAGAAATATTCTTATATGAATGATTGCACCGAAACTTAATCGGAACGACAATATAACTCTCAGTCTAACTCGATTCTCATTGTTTCTCATATAAGATTTTTTATTTTTAACGAACTGAGGTTGGATTTTGCACCGTTACCGTGACTATAGTGTTAATCCCCCTTGAGTGTTTAAGATTCACGCTGTAGCCCGCATGTATTTTGAGAAAATTACAGATAGTGAGGATTTTTTGTTAAGAAAATCGTTTTTAGAATAAAGCTACGTTAATTAAACAGCCATCGAATCCCGCACTTTATTCCTTTTTATCCGACGTCCATTACTTTATGCCGCGTAAACTAAAATTACGCAATAACAATATGATTTAATGTTCACGGACTATACTCGTATAAGATATGTACAAATATAAGATGACTAACATATGCACATATCAACGCACAGCCAAAACCCCTAAACTATAAAATCTAGCATATAAGCATTTCGCGAATTGGTTATTGTAAAGCGTAAATTAGAGCTAAGGCAGGATTAACGAATAAAATAGGGACCAAAAGCCTTACTTAGTCAAAAACACAGTATTTATTCATTATTGACCATTTTGAAAAAATATCCAGGGAGGATTGAAAACCACGCAGGCTGCCAATCGGAAAGCTAGTATAAGCAAATTAAAAAAATGTTGGTTTTTTGAATCGTCAAGTTATACAGAAATGTCAGTAGTGTCATTTCTACGGGAAGCTACCACCGGAATGTATAATAATAAAAAAATATAATTCAAATATCTAAACTTTAAATAACTACATTCGTTTCCCGTGCCAAAATTATATTACACTGAAGAGTTTTACCGTTCAGCTATTTTGTTCTCCAAAAGAGGGCATTCGTATCGATCCGTGACCCAGTAACCGTCAAATGCTCAGATTTCCATTAGAGCCATTACTGTTATTGCTTTAGCTTAAATTTTGGTTGAGTGGTGCAATAGAGGGACTTATGAGTGAATATTCTTACATTTTTTTTACCTTCACGTTGTATCCTGATATCGAAAATTGGGCGTAAAGGGGAAATGGAGTAAATGGGGTAAATGGAGTCTTTTTCTCATCTTATCCGTTTTCTTCGCCTACCCTGCTCTGTTGGAAATGGCACGCAAGCTGTTTTGCTTTAGTTCTAATTTATAATGAATATTTATTATAATACACCTTTATCTTTTTCCTTTGTCTTGTTAGACGTATTGCAGCTTGAATCCCTTAAACAGAATAAAGTAACATAAAATTAACTTTTATTCCCTCTTCGTACTCTATATCGTACTAGAGAAATAAAATTCTTCTGTCACTGACTGAAGAATCCCATATACGAAACAACTGGAGTTAGAAACCAGAAACATAGGAATTGTGTAGGTTAGGCTGTATAGGGGAACTCAAGATTTTTTAATATACCGTCTTAAAGATCACGCATACTAAGTCGCGGGCGACGACTAGTATGAACATAAAGAAATATAACACTCTGTAAAGTTAGAAAACTGTCATAAACTTTGAATACAGTGACGCTTAGAAACAATAGCCTGTCATTTTCCATACAACTGTACATAACATAGAAGATTCTATCTGGCACTTTAGTAATGTTAATGGACTAGATACAGCGTGAAACTAAAAAAAAGAACAATTATAAGTTTAAGATATCTTGGCAAAATAGAAAGGTGTTCAATCTTATATTCAAAGTTAAAATCATTCAATGATAAGGCATGAAAGTTATAATTACATAACAAAACTCGCGCGGCGCCAGAAGCACTGTATATGCAGACTACTAAATAGGGCGGAAGGACAGCACTATCGACCAGTGACCTAGAGAATGTGCTCTTAACCGAGAAGAGCCCTTAGGCTTTATCGATTTTCGCATCACAGATTTTTTTTCTATGGTAAACAAAGAAATTTCGATGATAAATCACTCATCATTTCAGTTTCTGTCCATATAGAGATATTAATTTAGTGATAAATTACAATTTTTAAATTGTTGATTATTTTTATGCTGTATTTCTCATACAACAGGCAGAGGCAGCTTAGTGTAAAAACTAAAAATACTAAATTTTCGACAAATTGGGTGTTGGGAGTTGAGTATTGTTAACAGAGCGACGAAAATAGAAATAAATTTATTTCCCCCAAACGGAAATCGAGCCTACGATAGTCACATTTACAATCAGACTGCCACTGTACTAAGACAGCATCACGACTGAACGCTTAATATATAAGATGAATATTGTAATTTAAAAATTATACCTGTTCTATTATAGTCAGGTCAAACAAAATCTCGTCTTAAAGACATAAAGTAAGGAAAATCACCAATTAGGAATTAATTACAGCTATAAATATGATACATAAATAGATAACCAGAAGTTAACGAGACCCGCTGGCAATCTGTACAACAAACAAGCTTTTACGATTTTAAAATAAAGTTACTGTTAGCACTGCGTATCTTATCTTTTCTATGGGCACTTTGCAAATATATACATAGATGCGCGTATATCGGTAACTATACTTTTTTTAAATTTTACTGTATATATATTTTTATTTTTTAAATTTTTTTTATCAGCTTCACGATGTATCCCGCACATAGCAGGGTAGGCAGAGGGAACCGAGTGTTAAAGAGAGTGTTAAAACACTCCGTTCTCCCTTTTCCACCGAATTTTGGAGGCATTGCGTGTTGAGTGGCGAAAATCAACGCCGCGCTTTGCCTGGACGTCAGAATGAAGAAAGGAAGATATATATTTAAATAAATATTAAATTTCCTCGAGTGGGAATCGTACCCACAACCAGTCGTGGTCTCACTTAGGTATATATAAATGTCAATGTTTGCTCAGCCTGTCGCTTTTACAGTCACACACCTGTGGCCTTACAAATTTTTATTACTTATTTTGTTGTTCGTGATTTTTGAAATTCTTAAGAAATTTGTGAGATACTTACTTGTTCAATATATTTTACTTAAATACAAAGGACATTTTTTTCGAATATATTATAGGTTAGGTAAGTTTCTAGCTGTATCCTGCAGACCGAGAAATCCTAGTGAATAGACACTCCTTTACCTACTCTTCTCCATTTTGAGAGACAATATGTATTGAAAATAATTCATTCCAGTTTTAATTCCCGCTTATAGTTATATTAGCTTTAGAACTCAGAGGTTTCAGAACTTTCTACAAGCGTCTTCTAATAAATCATTCTCAATTTTCTTATATCTTTCATCGTCCATTGCGTGTTGATACTTCGCTTACTTCGCTAAACTAGATCAAGGAAGCGTCTACTTTAAATATAAACATTGACATTGTACGTAACGTGTAACATTGAAGATACATTTAACCTTCATTTTTTTTGTTACTTTCAAAGATTATATGCAGATTTTTACTTGTAATATTTATATCGTTTACCTATATTAACACATGGATCAATAGCTCCCGAGACTAACTATGAGAACAACATTTTTTTTTTTTTGCAAAATTTTTTTATTCATCAACATAATCATAACCTTTTAGGGTGATACAATGGATCCAACACTTTTCCAATTTTTCAATACCATGTTTTTAAAAAAAAATATCTTTCGCTTCAAAATAAGTTTCAGTTTTAGTGATGACCTCCTCATTTGAGCCAAATCTTTATCCCGGGAGCATTTTTTTAAGATCAGCAAAGAGCCAGTAGTCACTGGGGGCTAAATCTGGCAGGGAAGCAGATCAAAGCCCAATTCGTTCAATTTTGCCATTGTTTTCATCGATTTGTGGCAGGGTGCATTGTCTTGGTGAAAAAGGATTTTTTTTCTCTGCATGCTTTTTTTTTGCGATTTCCTCCTCCAAACGCACCAGTAAGTCAATTTAATAATCACTGTTGATCGATTTACCTTTTTCGAGATAGTCAATGAAAATCACGCCATGCGTATCCCAAAAAACTGACGCCATGATTTTGCCAGTTGACTGCTGCGTTTCGGACGTTTCTGACGGCTTTCTCCAGCTGTGCGCCACTCAGATGACTGCCGCTTCGACTCTGAAGTGTAGTGATCTATCCATGTTTCGTCCATGGTCACGTAACGACGCAAGAAATCTTTTTTGTTGCGAGTAAATAGCGATAAACAGCTTTCTGAATCATCGACTCGTTGCTGTTTTTGTTCCATCGAAAGCAATCGCGGCACCCACTTGGAAAAAACCTTTTTCATGCTCAATTTTTCATGAAGGACAGTAAATACACTTCCATATGATATCTGTGTCATCTCAACAATCTCACGGAGCATCACTTTACGATCTTTCAATATAATTTTTGTCACTTCACTCACATTTTCCGGTGTAACAGCTTCCACGGGTCTACGCGGGCGTTCCGCGTCATTTGTGTCGGTATGACCACGTTTAAACTCGGCAAACCACCGACAAATCGTTGCTTTTGATGGACAAGAGTCCGGGTAACATTTTTCAATCCATTGTTTTGCTTGCACGGTGTTTTTACCCATTAAAAACAATGTTTTATCAGAACACGAAACTCGGTTTTTCCATTTTTTAAACAAACTACAAAACGACTTTGCTCTAACCTCGATAACTCAGCTGTTTCTGGTCCGATCGACTTAAAATTTTGACACGTTTCAAGCAAAGGTTAGTACTCTAGAAAGACGTGGTTATTGGTTTATTACGAGCGTCATCTCTGAGCTAGTCTCGGGACTTATTGATCCATGTATTTATTTTTTGTTATACTGACAGGCTACTAAAAAAATCGTCAATTCAAAAATCAAGTATGTAAATTTTATGGATTTACATTTACATGGACCAATACAAATTATAGCTGTGAGTAAAAACTGTATGTAGAGCGGATAATACCGGCGGAGTAAAAGAATCCTTAGAACGTAGCTTTGAATAAATGTAACTGCAAAAAGTTTTATTTTAGATATATTCCAAAACAAAGCAGCCATTAAAAAAGTTAATATAATTTAATTTGTTATTTGCTCGCAAATTGTTGATAGTGAACATTTTTAATAGATTTAATTAATACCGCGACTGAACTTCGCCAATTTCTCGAAAAATAAAAAGTGAAAAATCTATTAATATAAAACAACCGTAGAAATATTTTGTCTTCACATTTAGTAAATATCGTGTCTGTACATTTTGAGTATTTTTGTCTGAAATGGATAGAGGGACACTTAAAGAATAATAGAAAGCGAAAATATATACTTTTTTAATTTCTTGTCTGTCTGTCTGTCTGTCTGTAGGGTCACTCTTATCTTCGAAAGCACTGAACCGATTTACTTCAAACTTGCCACCAATTGCTTTGTTTTAACTCAACATCTTAATTTAGTTTCGTTAAAATCGTTCATTAAAAAAGTTATCGGCATTCGATAAATCTGTATTTGTTTGTGATAAATCTGTATTTTGTAATATTTTGTGATAAATGTGTATTTAACCGACATTCAAAACAAGAATGAGGTTATCAATTAAATATTTTCAATTCGATTTTCGATTCATTTAATTGTTTTGAATTCGATTCCAATATTGGATTATTCGATTCGATCATTACAGTTATTTTACAAAGAATATTATAGTAGTAAATTAAATTAATCATTGACATCAACACATATGACTGTCCATCAATTCTGTTTATCAAATGAATAATCATGTAGTTCAAGCGGACGAAGCTGCTGGTAGGCTGCTAGTATTAAATATAGCATAACACGAGTAAGAAACCATATGTGTAATACAATAAAACTTTAAAATATGCTACGCATAACGTACCTAACATTGTAAAAAAACATCTGTTTAACCCAATTCAAAACGGTTTTTAAAGAACATTCTTAAGAATTCATTCATTGAAAGAGCCCTAATCATTAAAAGTTGAAAACATTCTTCACTCACAAAGGCCTAACCCCTTTGTGGCGAACCTTGGAACCAGTTTCAGAGCCAACAATGCTCTGACCCGCCGTCCTTGACACTGATCCTACCCTAGGCTGCAGGAGCGCTAAGAAATACCGTCAATGTAGACACGTCTGTATATTATTATGAGTAGTAATCTATACTTCTATACTAATATTACAAGGCTGGAGAAAATAAATGGGTCACTGAGTGTCATGACACTAGGCGTTCGCTGCCAGCTCTGTTTTGTGATGAACTTCAAATTGAAGACCAACTTTTAGAGTTGGGAATATACTATTTTTTAATGTTGCGTTGAAATCTCTTTGATTATCATAATTAGGCCGTTATACATTATTTATGATCATTATTCCTTTTAATCTGAAAATATTTTTTAAGAATTTTATTTCATAAAATAAATTTGGCAAATCATGTTTTTTCCTTTAAGGTTGTATAAAAGAATTAATTAATTAATTAAATATTTATTAAAAGGTTAATGGAATGAGACCATCATGGCTGATAATAGCTTAAACGCGATGGTTGTGGGTTCAAGCTCACTCGGTGAAATTAATTGATTCCATTATCACTCTAGCCCCCACCATTCGTCACGCACGCATGTAGATGGTAAAAAACATTATTTTTATAACTTTTTATAAAAGTATGTATCTATAGATACTGATAAAGGGAAAAATACCATTAGATATAAAAAGGTTAGTTTCACGCATTAAAGTAAATTTATTATTATAGCGTTATATTTACTTATAATTATAAGAAAATTTAAATTTAACTCAAGTGTAAAACAAATTGCACGTTTCTACCATCCGCGGTTACGGCTGTGCGTCTTACCTCACTTAATGGGAACACGCAATAATTAATAATAATTAGACAGAAAGTAAAAAAACGCATTAAAAACACAAAATATGTATTATATTATGCAAAAAGTACCCTAATTCCAATCATATATCATTCTAAAACTTATCATAGCTTTATACATTCATTGGACTACATTTCACCGTGACCGTGATTTGTTTGAACATTTCCATGCAGTTTTAAAACGTAATCGCTGTTGTGCACGCTATATGAGACATTAGCAGCTACCCCACTTGTTTTTCATTGTTGAATCAATAACCCACTAAAAGGTCAAGTAAATAAGTACAATAGTGAAGTTAATACCATGTCGAAGCCCAAGATGGTAACGGGTTGAAATTTTACTTGAGAAACGATGTAAGATTTGAATCCGCTGTTAAGTTCCGCCATTCAACACGCAATGCCTTAAATTAATACAGAAAATCAGAATGTTTCGGCACTAAGTACGCTCTTTTAAAAATGATATATTTGTAATACTATTGGTATACTGACAGCTCAACGTAAAATATCGCTATGTATTTAAATTGAAAAGGAAAGTGATGTGACGTTTGATTTTCTCCGACTTACCTGCTAGAAGAAATGACATGAGTGCAATGATTTATTTCTTCTTGTAACCATCATAACTTTGCACATATACTCGTAGAGTTGATATTTTTTAGGTTACAAATTTTCCTTATACTTTTTCTAAGAAAGTACGAAATTTGATAAATCACAATTTTTTCTTTAACCGCTTATCAATACGCATTATACGGTTTGAACAGTAATTCCTCAGACTAGTGCGCTCCTGAGTATAAGTCCTAGT
>DWGR01002299.1:0-13966 GCA_018247715.1 Heliconius burneyi
ATTTTCGTATGTTATCACGTCGGCCTTAGCTTAGACATAAGCAAATCATTGCCCTAGTAACTGCTTCTGTAGCATTTTAATAGAATAAAATAGCAAACAAGTATAAATATAATTTTAAAAAATAATAGTAGGTATATTTTTTTTTTAAGTTTTTTTTGTATGTTTCCATGTAATCAGCATAAAAAGCAGTTGAATGTTTTTATATGGTCATTATGATATATTTTTACTGTAATAACTGCTGCTTACAATGAAAAGTCAAGAATTTTATACTTAAACATGTATTTAAAAATTTATTAATAATAACAAAGATCACATTTTATTTAAAAAAATAATTCCAAACCTTAGAAAACGAATGAGGTAGTCGCGGGTCCATCCCATACAATTTTACTAACAAAAAATTTGGCGTGAAAAATACAAGGCAACCCCTCATCCCCCCATAATTTCCAGATAAACTAATAGAGGTAGTTTTTCTAGAATTAGCGTCGAATAATTAGGGGTTGCTTTTATTACTCATACAGACGTGACTCACATTGAACCTTAACAACCTTAGTTAATAATACTTATTTATTACTTAATTTTTTTAGCTTCACACTGTATCCCGCACATAGCAGGGTAGACAGAGGGAACCTAGTGTTAAGACATTCCGTTCCCCACTTTCCCCACACCAGAGCGAAGAAAATGTAAATATAAACGTAAATAAATATTTCACTTCTTCGACTGGGGATCGAACCCACAATTAGACGATTTTGCAGCGCACGAAGAGACACCCTTGTGCCGCTGCGCCACGACGGCCTCTTTATAAAAAAATATAATTTAATGCACATTTATAAATAGGCATTTACGAATGAAAATTGAATTAGCCTCGACCACATTATTTAATCATTATGATATATACTCGTATAGGAGACTTTACCAGGTTTCTTTTTATATAAAACTATAATCCGATTGTTGGATTTATACGCTAATGCTATAGAAGAGCATATTTATCAAACAGCATGCATTTTTAAAATTTTGTAAATTATGAAATTTCCCCATTAATATCACCAGAATTACCCATAAATATCACCAGATGAACAAGTGATAAATTTATCCCGTTGAGACAGTACCTTACCTACATTACAATTGATCGCTGTTTAGGGCTAGGGCTGTCTAATCTAAATCTTCTTGGAAGCAGCCCTTAAGTAATGTATTTAAATTTTAAGTACTACCAACGTTATCCTGGCGTGTTTTTAATCGCATTTATATTTGTAATGTACGTTTTTTCCGGTATGAGTAGACAAATCTCGGTTTCAATGCCCAATAGGTATAACCTTTAAAAAGTGGTTAGTAGAACATCGGTTCTATTCTAGGGCCAGATGCGGAACGTACATGTGAAAAATAAATTAATACTTAGATATTGATAAATCAAAATTCCTCGATTAAATGGAATCCCTTTCAACCCATGCTAAACAAGGTGATTCTAAGCAAATTCTACGGACAGTAATTTATTTGATTAATTAATTGTTATTTTAATTATAAATGTGGTTAACACCTATTTATAATTACAATGGGCTGGAACAGTGAAAGCGAGTGTTGAGATATCGGAAAGGGTACCCTTAAGTCTACATCAGTGGTCGATGTCCCAGGCACTGCTCCATGCTTCACAAATCACATCATTTAAAGACCATATCATACATATTTGTTGACGTTAAGCCGAGTCCCCCTACCTCTTTTCCCTATTACGTATATTTATGGTGTTCTTTTTTAAAATTTACTTTTACCATTTACCAACTCGTTCCGGATTGATAAGTTTAATGTAGTCAAATAAAATATGAATCATGCAAGTCAACTGCGTGTGATATTTGGTGATGTTTTTGGCGTGATGGGTATACTGTTGACAAGTAGTAGTTGTGTGAATGCCTGCTTGTTTTATTGTTCTATTATAATAAATAATATCAGCTTGATGCTGTATCCCGCACACAGCAGAGTAGGCAGAGGCAACCTAGTGCCAAGACACTCCGTTCCCCAATTCCCCGCCGAATCTTGGAGGCAACACCAGAGCGAAGAAATGAAAATATAAATTTTATTAAATATTTCATTGTCTTGAGATCGAATCGAACCCACAACCAGTAGTTTACAGTCACACAATTGTGCCCTTGAGAGTGGCCTCGTAGCTATTATAACTTATAATAAAATATATAAATTTCTAACATAATACGATAGTACCAGCCCTAATTCTATCTGGAACGCCTTGCAACCGCCCACACTTGCACAAGCGTAACCCGATCAGCCTCTGACGAAAATTGTATTGGTGACATTCACAATTTTTATTTCGTTTAACTTTCTCATAATTCAAAACAATAAATTTTATACTAAGACGAAGGCTACGTCACTAACACACTGATATTTGCTCTCTTTTGGCAGAATCATATTACATTTTAGTACATAATAGAAAACCGCAACTGACAGTCTTACAGTCGTCGATTTCCTCACAGGCAGCCACTCAGTGCTTGCATTTCTTCAGAAACAGAGTACCCTCTTCCCTACCCAACCAGTGTCGCTGTAAAAGCCAATAGGGCTAACAGCGTTAACCTCATGTTAAAAAAAAAGAGTCTTCCCAATACTTCATAGTAACATTTGAAATGTAAATGAGGCTGTCGTGGCACAGCGGCCTAGCGTGTTACTGTAAACGCGATGGTTGTGGGCTCGATTTCCATTCGGGGAAATAAATTATTTTTATTTTCTCTCACTGGTATAAATATAAAGCACGCCGTTGAGTTCTACCATTTAAGACGCCATGTTTCGCAAATTCGCAAACTCTAGAGTGTCACTAGGTTCCTTATCCTACTACAACAGCGGGCGAAGCCGCGTAGCCGCGGTAGTTATTAATAAAAACATTCAAAAGTTATATTTAGGCGGGATTTTTGATTACGAAATATACAAGATAGATCTTGCATACAAATTGGTCTTTGCAGGCGTTACGGCTTGCTCTCAAAAGTAACGTAGGTCGCCGGACGGACGTCAATATCCTTCTTAGAATTAATACCCTTATGTGCAATTGATTTTATTTTTAGTTTTACATATACTTAGATTTAGACTTATTTTAGCAGCTGTAGCACAATTTTATGAGTTATGAACCAACAAATTGCCAATAGTAAATAGAGACCAGTCGTGGCGCAGAGACACCCACAACCAGTCGATTTTACAGTCACACACCTTGTCCCCCTGCGCCACGACTGGCTTCATAAAGGCTTTTATGATATCACAAGAAATTTTCTTTTAATTTTACAAAAATACATGAAATAGGTTTTCATTTTGTTAAACTAGGAAATTACTGATTATACTAATAAAGTTGAAAATAAAGTTTCGAGTACAGTTCTCTGTAGAGTCCTCGAGTGTGACCCCAGACCCCTTTTCCATACAATACGAGTATACACGGGTAAAGCACAATGTTCCCCCATTGGAATTGAATGGGTACTTACTTGCACATTTTTAATTAGTTAACAGATTACGAATAAAACTTAATTAGACGACGCGACGGTTCTTGTCGGTACTTTAGTTTTTCATATTTTGTCGAATCTATTGTAATATAATAAATCTATTATTATATTGTAGTAGAGCCGACAAAATTTACCATTTCGAACATGAGATTAATGCTGTTAGCCCTATTGGTTTTTACAGCGACACTGGTTGGGTAGGGAAGAGGGTACTCGGTCCCTGAAAAAATGCAAGCACTAAGTGGCAGCCTGTGAGGAAGTCGAGGACTGTAAGGGCGCCCCCTGCGGGACTCGAACCTCGGCTTGCGGCCGTCGTGCGAACTGGAAAAAATCCTCTCCGACGGGGAATCGAACCCCGGTACCACTATACTACCGAGGAGAAAAATTTATCAAACTAAATTAATTATATGATTATTTTATTGTAACTATTTTTAATCTGTTTATCATAACTTAGGAATTCCTTAATCATTACGTCATATCTGAATTGATTAATATTTAACAAAAATATATAAATCACATACATTAACATAATATTATTAATGTTACCGATTTTGGTAGTTATTTCTCAGCTTCACGATGAGTCCTGCATATGGCAGGGTAGAAAGAGCCTAGAGACTAGACCTATACTC
This sequence comes from Heliconius burneyi, assembly GCA_018247715.1. NCBI lineage: Eukaryota > Metazoa > Arthropoda > Insecta > Lepidoptera > Nymphalidae > Heliconius > Heliconius burneyi. The sequence continues at coordinate 4,106 of DWGR01002299.1, forward strand.
TCTGCCGAATTTTCGAGGCATTGCGAGTTGCGTGTCGGAACTCAACACCGTGCTTTTGCCTTGTTACCAGAGCGAAGAAATAAAAATGTTAGTAATTAATATCCCCTAAAGGCAATAGAACCCATAACTGTCGCCTCTACAGTCACATGCTTATGCCACTGCACCACGACGGCCTCAAATAGACATTTAAAAGTGTGACATAATAAGTTAATAAGTAGACAAATAAACTCATGAAAATTTTGTTCATATTACAATTAAATAGAATAAATATATTAATAAGCTTATAGGTATAGACTACATTTCCTCTATGATAAAAAAGCTTAACAGCTGGAAAGACGAATGGGTTAACTCTAATTTTATATGGACTTTGCCAAGATATCCAAAGATACATTCGAAACATCCTTTCACAAGGTATTCAAACAAAGTCGAGTAATAAAGTTGGGTAAGTATGTTGCTTTATATAACACAATGCTATTGCAGTTATTTTTTTAATAATTTATTATTATACAAATGTTAAATTTATTTCTTTTTAAATTTATTTAGCTAATAAATTAAATTGGATGTATATATTAGTTTTTTTTTATAAAAATTAACCATTTTTTTTTAATTTTCTTATTTTAATAGTTTAATGATTTGTAAATAATTTTACTTTCCTTTCTTAGGCCACCTGCTAGGTTCTCTATACTCTACTAATAGCATATAGGGATTCTAGTACAAAAACACTCTGTTCACTGTCCCGAACTTAAGCATATTGAGTAACTAATACCTACACTATACATATTACCAGAGATTGCTAAAATAAAAATCTATGTATATTTTATCAATAAACATTAGATAATATTAAGTTCCACAAAACTCTAAAGTCATGTGACGTATTAATTTTAAATTTATGATAGGTCCTGATATTTTTTATATGTTAAAATTGCACATAAAATAATGAAAATAAATCTCTTTCAAAATCTAATTTATTTTACTTGGTATAAACTTAAAGTGTGTAACGCTTTCGAGTACCTACATCTTAAAACAATATTATCAAAGCAACTATAATTTTAATCAGTGCACTCACCTATATGAATCAACGTTGTAAATGCACCAATAATCCTTTTATAAATATAATTTTGCATCCAAATCACTATTTGTAAAATTAGAAGACACACTAAAGTTTCACACTGCAACACCGAGACGATACTAAAATCAAACGACACAACGTTCGTTATCACTTAGGCTCACGAGATAAAAAAAATATAATCTTTTTTTTTATTATTTTAGTCTGTGGTGTCCGTTTCGCGCGCTGTCAAAGCCTGAGTGCTCACTGGCGGGAAAACTTGCGTCAACGACATAGTGAAGTGAAGTGGGTGTGATAAGCATACATATAATTTCGCGAATCGTTTTTAGTTATTTAGTAATCCTGTTTTATTAATAACCTTTTTGTGTTTGGTAATACTTGAAACAAATACTTCATGAGTTTTGAAATTTAAAAACAATACTGAGTTACAAAAGTTGAAGTAAGCTTGAATTTTTTTTAAAGTAAATTGAAATTGAGGCACAAGCGTGTTTCTGTAAGCGCGACAGGTTGTGGGTTCGATTCCCATTCGAGGAAATGTAGTATAATATTTACAGGGTGGAAGCGTTAGCGCTCCTTTTATGGAAACAACATCTAGGGTAAAATATTTCAAAGCCAGACCTAAAGAAATTAATCAAGATACCTCAATAGATTCGACGTAGGTTTTTTTTTCATTTCACGATGTTTATTCATACCTGTATTTCGTGTGACGCAGTTACACATACCAATAACGTAAACACATACTACTACAAAAATACTACTAAAGGTTAAACAATTTTGAACTTTATCGCCAATATCCACGACTCGATTTCAGAATGACGAGTGTGCGGCGGTGTCATTTTGATTGGTTAATGTGTGCGTGCGTCATCCTGAACAAATGGCGTTTTATTAGTGTTAGAAAAAAATCTTTACCATTTTTGAAAAAAAAAAAACAACTTTAAATTCTATTAGGCATTTATAGCGTAGCTAAATCTGTGGTTTCATTTAAAGCGGTGTTGACAAAAACACTCCGTATAATATTTTCATTTCCTTACAGTAGTGTCGAGGCAAAGTGCGAAAGTCCGTTTTCCATTGCCTACCGTTTGGAGGTTTAATCGCAGTATTATAATAAGTTCACTGATCGTTCGCGTCCTGTTGACATTGGAGCTTTTCCTTTAGGTGACTTTATATTTTATGTGTTTTGTAGTTTTTATCTGTCAGATTTATTTCACATTTGACCTTCAGGTATTTCTTGCAATTTGTCCTGATTTTGGTTTTTTTGTATTGTTCGATTTTTTATTTTAGTATAGTTATAAAAATCTTAAACTTTATTATACCATTAGTTGCATAATATAAATATAGGCATGCTTACATACATATATTAGGTTTCATTTAGGACATTCAATCATCTCTAACGTTTTCCTTTAAAACATTGAAAATGATGATATTATACGTAAAGCTAAAGTTATTGGTTTTAAAATAATTGATTTACCATTTGCGCAACGAGCTCAAAGGATAACTATACGAGTTACAACAGCCGCCCACAGCCACCTTGGCACCAGCGCTGGTCCATTCATTACTAAGGAGCCTTGAGAATAAACGGGTTGCCGACCGTAACACTAATTCATACATACTGGTAATTCACTTTATTTTCACAGTTTTTATGTTAACAGAAATATATCTGTATAGAAGCCCATTGGCGTATCTATACATATTTTCTGGGAGTGGGGGGCCTGGACTTTACCTTTGAACAGATATGTTTGTGTTTAGTGTTTTTTTTTTGGTAATTTTTTGTTAGTAATATTTCTGGAGTGGGCCCTCCCCCCTATTTCTACGCCCGCTAAAGCTGCGAGGGCGTCTAGCTTATTTAGCTATAATCATAAATCATAGCGCAAACGGAATAAATACACGTTACCTCTTGCTAAATGATTTATTTAAATACCGTTTTAAAAAACAATTTACTTATGATTATATATAATTTTAACTATTTAATTGAAATTCAAATGGGTTATGTCAGTGAATGATTGAACTTGATCATTACTATGTAATATTTTATCTCATAATAGTGTTATTGAAATAATATTGGGCGTGGGTAGGTTTTATCTGTTGACATGCTAATGGAGGTGTCTTTAGCTATATCTATACAGCTTGTCAACTGACGTTATATGATTGATAAAAATTTAAAAAATCACTTTTACATTGTATCCCGCACACAGCAGGATAGGCAGGTTGATGATAAGATACTCCGTTCCCCTCTTTCCGCTTAACTTTTCTAGGCATTGCGTGATGAGTGGTGGAACTCCACGCCGGGCTTTTGCCATGGTGCCAGAACGAAGAAATGAAATTATTAATAAATAATAATTGAACCCAAAACCGTCGCGTTACAGTCACACACTTATGCCTCTGGATCAAGATAACGGCCTATGATTGATCTATGTATAATTATAAAAAAAAATATGTCACGGTTTGAAAACCATTTTATTTCATCTGTACCTAAATCCATTTTAATTTATCTGTATAATCCCTTTTTTTTGTTCTAATATATACCTCTATAGTCCATTGAGAGTTTGAAAAAATATAAATTACAATATTTAAGTGTCTTTAATTTTGTTTCTAAAAATGAATCGACAGAACACTCATTATAACTATTATCAAAATAAATATCTGCTGTCATCACATGTGAACGAAAAAACTTCGTTAAGGCAATTAACATAAATGAGACATCAAAGATAAGGATTGGTATTTCTTTTGTAAAAAGCGGAGCTTATCAATTCGACTGTATTTTCTTTTTCTTTATGTTTGTCACCTCAGAACTCTTTTCTGAACTTCAGATTCTAGTTCTATTTCTTCTAGCGATAGCTTTAGATTTGAAAATAGAATTTCCCGTCCGATATTAATATAACTCATGCTTTCCATCAGAAAATCACTCAGAAAGAAAGTCAAAATCAGAAATTCTTAAATTTGTATTAAATATATGCGCGACAAATGGACGAATAATTCAAAATCCAACCGAATAACTCAATATCGAAACGATTCAATACCAATATTTAGCAGCCAACCGATTTCGCTGATTCTTTTTTTATTATCACTTCAAGGGTAGTTTGATTAAATTTTGGTTAGGTTCTGATAGTGGGATCCGTTTGAATTTGGAGAAGTTGGTTTTGATTGTTAAATTTATTAATTGTTTTATTAGAAAACGATTTAACACTATCAGTATTATAAGAAATTATCTATCTATCTTCGTACACTAGGTCAGACTATTGAGACGCAGAGGCACAAGCGTCAGTTGTGGGTTCGATTCCCACTCGGGGAATTGAATTACTATCATTTTTTCACTCTAGTACCAAGACAACAGCGTGGCGGGAATTTCAGCCACCCATCGCAATGCCTCGAAATTGAAAAAATTGGGAACAAAGTGTTATCTCTAGGTTCCCTCTGTCTGTCCTATGTATATGCGGGATACAGCACGAAGAAAAAAAATAAAAACAAGTTCAAAATAAATAATAAAATGTCACCGAGTGCATATGTTTTATGCAAATAATGCTAATGCTACTACAAAAAGGACAGGATCCATATAATTATTTTTAATTGATTAGGTATCTATACATCTTAGCATTTTGATTATCTATATTTTATAATTGGTCTATATTTTTTCTCTCCTGTTATTCGCTACATAAAGTTATGTTTTTATTATAAACGTATGTATTATATTTTTTTTAAATAGAAATTGAACAGATGATTGCCTATAAAGAATTGTCGGTAAATACGTTGGAGCTATCGATAAATAAATGTAAGATATATATATATATATATATATATATATTTTGTGTGTGTGTGTAAATTTTATATATTTATATGTTTTCATATGCAATAAAGTATTATTATTAAAAGCGAACCAAAGCGAAGTAATGGCAAGATAAAATAAATATTTCACTTCCTCGAGTGGGGATCGAACCCACAACCGTCTAATTGTGCCGCTGCAATATGTAATACTCAAAGATATTTTTATTTAGTATAGATTTTGTATTTGATTCCGAAACTCTTAACGCTATGTTTCTTAAATGAGGCGAAAGACAGAGAACTAAGTGTCTACGTATAGTTTATTTTTCTGCCTACCTGTAAATAAGGTAGTAAGGTGTAATGATCATGTCGCTTATTTGGTGCAACAAAGACGTATTTGCACTTATTCCCGACTGCTTAACAAGAGTTATTGAAATATTATAGAAGACGCCAGCAAAATTTATAAATATATGTTATTTATCGTTAAAAAGTGCAATTACGTGTTTAATACACTAAATAAGAGACTATAGCATTTGGCGCTCCGCTCGCTCTGACTATCCCGCAAGGGATAAAGCGTGAATCTGTGTTGTTTTTGTTATATATTTATCAAACTTCATAAATTATATATATAGTAATGACATTATCTAGTCTATATCGATGTGGGCGACGGAAAACATCTTTTACGAATGCAAAATATGTAAGTATATCTTTATTACAATATTATTCCGTTCCGTACGGTAACGTCCAGTTAACCTTGGGTAACTGCGTCTATCTTTATATACAAATAACAATTTGATGAAAGTCTCATTCTCATTAGAAACTTAGGATTTTGATGGTGAAAGTACAAGGTGCACTCGCTATTGAGGTTGAATCATTGAATAAATATATAGTTTTGTATAATTTTGCGATATGGTAACATTATTTAAGTTTTTATATAATTTTCTGATATGGCAACATTATTTATTTTGCCTTTTAATAGTACCAAAAATGACATTAAAATATTATTTTAATATGTAACTCAAATTACGTACCAAGAAAAATAATATAATTCGAAGCTCGGAACTGAGCTCGGCTTACAATTTAATAATAAAATCAATTTATGTCGCACCTTTTATTTGTCGACTTCAAAGTACCATATAAGGATATAATGCAAAAAAATATATTTTATCGACATTAAAGTTTAAAAATTTGTAGTGTTTTAAACGATTTTAAAAGTAAAACGTATAATAATTTGGTACAAATGTATGGAAGGTGCTATGCGTGTGCGTCGGCGGCGGCGGTGCATTCGGGTCACACCACGTGGGCTACTCTGTCTCCGGCTTGTTTATTTTGCAATAAAATTATGGTTTAACAAACTACTTAAAATGTATATAAATCAAATTGCTTCAGTTTCAAAAAATAATATGATATTCTGTTTTTATTTTAAAACTTTTAAGTACCATTTAATTTTCGATGAAAGTATTCCACAAGTTAAATTTCATACGTTTTAAATATTATTGTTTAAAACGTATGAAATTTCGTAATAATAAAGAAAACGTATAATATTTAGATAGAATAGTTAACGACCAAAACTCAATCGTTAAATATTAACCATTAAGTATAATACCCATAACAATTTAGCATTTGCTGTATGCAGTAGAAAACGAATATCTAGTTAAGAAACAAAATTATATAGACTTTCTCTATTGTATTCTCTATACAAAGTATAAATTACAAACGATGAAACCTGTAGACCAACGCAGGTTTGGCTGCAAGCCAAAAAATTTGGGTAGGACAATAATTGGTAGGCCATATCGTTAGGAGTACCGACAATCGATCGGGGAAGAAAGGTCCTCGAATGGTCCTTGTCTCGTCAAAAGTACTCGTCAAAAGTACTCGTCAAAAGTACAGGCAGTAGAGGAGTACAGGTGGACCGACAACTTAAAGAAGACAGCAGGAACCCAGTCACGTTCTTTATCTCCTGTATAATGTTTTATTTAATCCATCTTCTCTATCATACCTTAAACAATGTTTTAACTTTTTTCCACTCCGTTCTAAGTTTAACTTAGCTCTTGACATCCATTGCCACACTTCTTCCTTCTATACAAACTCCAACTCTATTAAATCCGTCCGCCTATGGAATTCCTTAACAATCAAGCAATCTACAACTTTGCAAGGTTTCTAAAAAAGAATATTATCTTAAGCTCTATGTACTAATATTATTTTTCTCTTTCGGTGTTATGTTTATATGTATGTATGTATCGACTAAGCAGTAGCCGAATTCTGGAGGCATTGTATGATATGCGGTAGAACGCCGCACCGCCTCGATAAGAGAGCTGAGAAAAAAAAATTTTTATTTCCTCAAGTGGGTATCTAACCCACAACTTGTCGCGTTCAGTCCCTCGCTTGTGCCACAGTACAAATGGGCTCAAAAACCCAATAAAATATTTTTATAAAAGTTAGATTTTCATTAGGTAATTGCACTACAGGGAAAACGGGAGGAAACATAAGATATATTATAAGTCGTAGAGCTAGTAGAGTCTTATTATAACAGTAGATGCATATTGTGCTGTCATTCTGCACGCAGCTAATGGCTGACGCCGAGGTATTCTCTTCCGCTCTGCATAACCAATTCGCTTTGCTTTGAAAAATATGAAATCACCAACAATATATTTATTTCTTTATCTTTCAGTATTCGAAAGACTTTATCACGCTGATAGGCATGACACATTTGCTCTGATAAATTTTAAAAAAGAACACATTTACACGAATATATCTGTTCTGGGCGCCCCCCCATTTCCTCTCTAAGAATATTTCTAGATATGCTTATGCTAAAAGAAGTACCATACCTCTACTTACTAACCGTTGTAGAAACAAGACACATTTTTAGAGTGATAAAACGTACAACACCCGCCTGCCGCGCCATATTGATTTTTTTTAATGGTAAAAAGACAAGGTAAACGAGCGTTCGGGTCACCTGAAGGTAAGTGATCACCGCCACCTACGACCCCGTGCAACACCAGAAGAGCTACAGGTGCATTGCCGGCCTTTAAGGTGGAGATAGACGCGCTTTTTGAAGGTACGCGTGGCATATCGACCTGGAAACACTGCCGCGTGGAAGGAAATTCCTACGAAACCGCACAGTAATGGAGTGCCACGTATCCAGGTGGTGTGGATGATATCTAAGTTTGTGACGTACTGTGCGGTTAGAAAACTTGGCGACAGGTAACAGTGGGCTGTTATTTGTAACAGTTCTTCAGAATACTCCCCATGATAAATGCGATAGAACACGCACACGCGCAATTAAGGCTCAATATGCTGATACTGGACCCGGCTGCAAGAGGAGTGTTCTGAAAGACTGGCGATATGGCGTAAGTGTTGCAACTTCACAATAAAAAATAAGCTTGAAGTACAAATGCTTATTAACATGAGGTGAATATCGGCTCGAAATATCGGCAGTGACGTGAGAACGGGGTAGTGTCTTACCACTAGATTTCCTCTGCCTACCCTGCAATATGCGGGGTACAGCGTGAACCTGAATAAAAAAATTTAAAAAAAGTACTATAACACTTTGTTACTTACCCATATTTGTGGAGTTCATCTCTGTATCCTCAAACTTTATAACTTCTTAATTAATCCTCTTAAAAATTATATCACAAGTAACCTTTGGATATTACTATCACACACACTGTTGTTTGTCTCGTATATCAGTCACTGTTTACCAATTTGTCCAAACACACTCACTAAATTATAAAAAAATAATTAAAATAATTAAAATATATTTATTTATTGATAATTATCTGTAATTTTAATATTATTTACTTAAAATTTTCACATTTTAATATAAATATATTTTAGTAATAATACGATATGCTATTTCACAGTGAAACAGGTATTACAAACATAGAGTAGTCAAAACGAGATTTGCTTCGCAGTTAAAATTAAACCGGACATTTAACCACCACAAACGTTAGTGCAATAGTAGTGTTTTCTATTCGCACGGTAGCCATCATTTTTAAAATTATTGAAAAAATATATATTTATTCGTATACAGTATGAATATTTTAATATATTTTATATATATTCTTTATTGCATGTAAAGATAGTTTACGATGGCTCTATAAGAAATCTCTTCCAGCTAATGGAAGTGGAGGAGAAGCAAGTAGCGGTGTAGAGACAATTAATGCAATTGAAAATAGAGAAACAAAATAAAAAACAAAAAGAAAAATAATATTTTATGAGTTTTGTAAGTAATATATTAGTTGAAAGTAAAGGCAACAATTTCAATGTGATTTTTCCGTAAATTTCAGGCGGCATAGAGAAATAAGTGACGCGTTCCTTTGTTTTACACTTCTGAGAAAATCATTTTAAAATAGAAAAGGAATGAATTCGAGATATTACGTATTATGGTACCCGGGGCTTCGCTCGCTTGAACTATACGAATGTTTTTTATGTGTATTTAAGAAAAACCGACCAAACGCGAGATGGGCTCGCCTTTCGAAGGTTCCGTATCAATTTTAAGATCGTAGAATTACGGGAAGTACGGGAAGTATACGTTTGATGATGCGGCGAATAAATAAATATTTATTTCAAGCTGGTTGCAGTCATTTTATATGACTATAAGATGTATAATCTATATATATAAAAGGACATGTACTGACTGACTGAGGTAAGACGCACGCACAGCCGTAACCGCTGTGCGTAGAAACATCAAATTTGGACAGATGTTTAGTTTCGTAATCTAGATATCCACTAAGAAGGGATTTTGAAAAATGTCAACCCTAAAGGTGTGAAAGTTTGTATAGAAATATTTTTAAATCACCAACCGATTTTTAAAAAAATTTAAATTCAGACTCTTAAAAATATTTCTTTGAACACGTGTTTCACGGCTTATTAGAATTCACCCCTAAGGGTAATAAGCGGCCGAAGCTGCGCGCGTCCACTAGTAATAATATATTTCTCTATATAATACGTTGTACAACCAGTCTTCTTCCAAGTGCCATGGCCACACGAACAATAATAAGCGTCAACAAAAGAAATCGAGCAGCTAAGGTTAACTC
>DWGR01002300.1:0-13962 GCA_018247715.1 Heliconius burneyi
CAAAATAAAATCTTAAGTTACATTCTCAAAGACCTTTGTCATTTGCGTCCCAGCATTTATCACGTCTCGCGTCGGCTCAGCCAACAAAACAATTGAAATTAATCTCTGTTGACTTATTCTGATATTTAGCGAATGTCATCTGTAAAATAATATTAATTGGTTTGGGCAATTAATCGGAATTAAGTGTATTTTTGAAATATTTTGTGTAACTTTCGTTTTGGTTTTAGAAGACTCTAATTGATTTTTTTTTAATTTTTTATCTCGTTGATTCATTGGTAAGAGTTGATAATAGGAATAACCTACTCTATTCTAAACATTTAAAAATTCTAAATATAAATTTTTATTTTTAAATATAACTTTTAATTATATCCTTCCGGAATCTGGTTGCCTAGAAGAGATCATTTGTAGTGATAAGGCCGCCTTTGTGCATTTTATGTTAAGAATTTAATGTATTGTATCTTTTGAGTGTGCAATAAAGATTTTTTTCTATCCATCTATTTAAATACGAGTATAAGTTGTTACTGACATTATTTAATTTCAAAATTAAGATAATTCTCCAGTTTCTCTCTAAATGTTAAAAAATATCACTAACTCGCTAAAAGCAAAATATAATTTTTAGAAAGGAAAATTCTAAATGATTTATTTAAGCCCAGCGCTTCTCAAGGGAAATTCAATTCATAGGTCAATCTCAATTTCGTCGATATAACTTGTGTACGCTCTTGCCTATAGAACAACAGAAACAATGGTTGTTGTATTGAAATGTTTAATATTGTGCTGTTAAAGGCAAATTACAGTTTGTAGGCTTATTATATTTTGTATTTGAAACAGTTTTTTTTTAAGTTACATTTGTTTTTTGTACATATAGACAAATAAATATTTGTCTATACAGATAGACGAACAGAAGATAGAGATAGAAGATAGTATATACTATCTTGTCTTTTCAGCAGCGCAGTACATAGATTAGTGATAAATCACTTTAGCCTCGTACGTTTTTTTACATAGTCATTATGTCCAAGCAGACTCCAGAAAAAGTTTTTTTAGCTTCACGCTGTATACACATAGCTGGGTAGCCAGAGGGAACCTGGGAACCTAGTGTTATGACACTCTGTTCTTTAATGCAATAATTGAACGTGAATAAAAGATGTTTAATACTTTTATAATTAAAATCATCTTAATCAAAACATGTACATTTTTTACTAAAGAGATTCCTCCTTTACTCATTTTAAATATTAAAATATATTATATAAAATGTAAAATATTCGTGACCGGATACTTTTCACGCTAGTTAAGCAACTAGTGTGGTTTTCATTTAAATTCAGATATTTCTTTTATTAGAAATTGTTTCTAAAATTTTTGCTTTGTTAACATTGTTATTAGGTATATCTTTATTGTTTTATGAACACGTCTTCCGCATTATGCAAGATAAACAGAGTGAACCTAGTGTTACAATATTTTCTCTCCTACTTTCCGTTAATTTTAAAGATCACGGAAACGTTGAAGTGTTGATAGGTCCTAATATGAACTCAAAACTATCACGATTAGTCAATCAAGATCATCGTAACTGCAACGAGATGACGTGAATTTATTGTAATCAATAATTAACGTTTATTCTTAACAACGATCGTTTATTTGGTGAAAATGGGGAGAGGACGGGATTCTCGTTCCCATGTGCCCCCTGCCTACCCTGATTTTTGTAAGAGTAACACATAATCAAGACATCCTTGATTATCAATCTGCATAAGGTACTTGAGATAACCAATGCTTAAGGTACTTTAATTCAAACATCTTAAAACAAATAATTGTTTAAGCTTCTAGCTTCCCCACGCACACAGAGTCAGGACACTTCGATATCCACTATCCGCCATAATTCGACATTGCGAGTTGAATGACGTAACCTAATGCCGAACTTATATATTAGATAACAGAATTGTTACAAAAACAAACATTTTAAGTATAACATTCAATTTCACATCAAAAATCATTGCGAAACACGGAAAAAGTTGACACACCGATTCCACTAAAACACGGGTTCACGGCAACATGGCCGATTGCAATTCAATCGCTGTGATATACGCTTTCCAATACAGCCCCTATTCGATCTGGCGCGGTACACTCGGTGAGAACGGTAATCTTTGCTGTATTTTTTATGGTTGGTTTTTTTTTTATTTGTTTGTAGGTCCCGCTTATACTTTTGTAAGGTTTTTTTTATTGAATTTGTAGTTAAGATAGTATTTTCGTTTTTGTGTGGAATTTCTATGCTTAATACAAAGACAGCGTTTGGCGTTCCGCTTCTCTATGACTCCGCTAGGGATACAGCGTGATGCGAGTTATACAGTGTTCTGAAGTTCTGAAGAACTGTTTGACCTGTTACCTGCCGCCGAATTTTCCAACCGCACAGTACATCACAAACTTAAATATCATCCGCACCACCTGGATACGTGGCACTCTACTACTGTGCGGTTTACTGGAACGCTCGTTTGCCTTGTCCTTTTACCATAAAAAAAAAAGTTATAATTTTTATTTTTCTTTCTTATTCTGGAAATCTGTGTCGGTTATTCGTAGTACAATTTTTTAATGCTATATCATATGACGTATTCCTCGTGAGTTTGGTAAATTTTTCATTCATTTTTTACTAATTAAGACATTAAGCGCTACTCTACGCTACGGTCTTATCAAAGTAAACTGCAGAAGCACTTATAAAAGGGGAAAGTAATGATTTTAGTATGCATTTTTAGTGTTTATGGCCTATAACGATGGTAAACTTCCCGTTAAAAAAGTCGTATTATCTGATAAATACATTATAATATCAATGATACCGACTGTACCCAATACATGCAACAACCGCGTTCAAAGGGATAGAGTTGATACAACCTGCGGTGCAGTGAATAGCTGTCACTTGGTATGATAGATCTAGGCGAAGATTAGAAGGAATTCCAATATCTTCACAATGAAATAAATTTGTATTGAAAATTTTATTAATTTCTAGTGTTAAGAACATAATAGAATATTTTTATTATACAAAAAAAAAAAACAAATAAAATAGAAAACGTAGTAACTAGTAACATTAAAATAATAATATGCAGATAGCCCTATCTGTTATTACTTTTACAATTAAATATTTTAGTAACAATTTCTTTGTAAATGGGATGTTTTGATAATCTAAAAGTAATATTTTTGAAATTATCGGAAATATAAATTAGAGTGAGGTGTCTGCCGATTTATACTGCCTGACCCACATGATCTGTAAACCGATCAAGTGCGAGTCGGATTTCACCATTGAGGGTTCCGTACCACTTTCATGGCCTTCAAGGCCAAGGAACGAACGATTTACAATGGTGTATGCACTAGCTTTGTCTTATCTACAAATTATTTGTTCAAGTTTCGTTCTTGTGATATACCTGTAAACTATATTTTGTAATTTTTTCCTTTATTTGCCAAATTACATAATTCAAAACGTGGTTAACTTTTATGTAATATGTAAGAAAAACGAAGCAAACTACCGACGTCAATCTTCGAAGACGCAAAGATTACGCTCACTCAGATCTTTTCAGAACTCCCAGTTACTACAGATGAGCTTATAACTTTATGATTTCTAAAAAAAAAAGGATCTTAGAAGACGGACGATGCGGTGATCCTTACAAGGGCTGTGTTTTTTCATTTGAGATGCAGAACCCTACTGAGCGTGAAATGTCAATAAATGTTAGATAATAGCATCGGCCATAAATTATACCCTAATCCAATAGAATGACCCTCGTTATTTGCCAAAGTCCATAGTTTATTCAGTCTCCCGCAGTAAACATTCAGGTAATTTCTGTCGGCCCGAATTATTCTGCAATGAATTAAGCTACCCGTAAAGAACCTGGTGGTGTGGTCAGCTATATGGAGCTTTTTGATTGTTGTATATTACTTTCACTGTGATATTGCTTGTTTTTACCAGTTTTTTTGTATTCTTTACTGGTCTACCTTCGAAATATGAAACAGATTGGATATTGGTTAAGCAAAAATAAATAACCTGTAGTGCATGCAGTTGTTCAATATAAGTTTGTTTGTTTATGATTAAATTCAATAACATTACATCATTATTCATTATTAAAATTGTTAATAACACGCTTTAATGATCATGGTTTCATTTGGAAAGTTGGAAAATTCAGTCGGGCTTTTAATTTTTTTTTGTTTTTACGTTATTTTAGCAATTACAGTACCTACAATACGCTCAGTAAAAGCGGGATTTCGCAATTTCAGTTAATTAACTTCAATAGAGAAATTTAATTGACATTTCAATTCAGTTAATAATCCCCATGGTATACTTGGAACATTTCATGCTATGTAGTAAGTTCAAATCTGTATTGAAATATTAATAAATATAAATATTAATGGCTATACAGTAATTTTTGATCTCAGTAGGTTTCTTAAATCATAACAGCTTGTATTTTGATATCGCTTTTACTGATGCCCGAGTTTAATATTCGCTCCAAATCGTTTTCGTTTACTTACTGCCCCGTCATTATTTCCTAGGAACAATGGTTTGCTCCGATTGCTTCCACAATTGCGCTTGAGTTGGTAGCACTTATTTCGTGCTTTATTTTTTGTATTTGGAAATATTTTTAGTTCATGTTGATCTGAATAAAATAGTATTTGGTCAAGTTTACCAGTAAGAGATGTCGTCATTTGGAAAAATTAAACACTTGTATTTTTCTTAACTTATTATGCCTTTTAACGATAACTATATAGGGAAATTGTAGGCGGACCAATTACTTTCAATTATTTTTATAATTTTTTCTGCCTCTCCTTAACTTCTATGGATCAACCGTGATATCCATGTCGTTGCAGGGAAAGTAACTCGGAGGTGTGTCTGGGAGTCAAAGTGACATACAAAACTAAATAAAACGTTATAAAATACTTGACACCGTGAAAATACACTAAACTTTCGAAATTGTAAATGCCCTGCTCAAAGAACCCAATTACGACTGCACCACAGCTTCGCAATTTAAGTAGCCCAATTAGAAACGCAAGTTCTTAACAACGCTTCAAACCGCTAGTTTTACAACAATTAGCATTTACAGACTATTTCATTCTTTTGACAATGTACATTTTATAATGTCCTAGTGGTTCTGTAATGAATCTGATTTAGGTTCGAATCTCAGAAGTAGCCATATAAAGGTTAGGGAGTGAAATATATAAATATGCGACGTTAATATATTTCTGAATAGCAATATATGCTCCATTAAGATATGGACTTTAGAAGCAGAAACACTTCCTCATTAATGTCTTGAAAAATACCTTATTTATATTATTAAATTATATATTCGTTGTTTCAAAGAATGAAAGAAATAAACCAGCAAGGTTGACGTGAAAAATTATTTATTCAGTAGACCAAGTTTATTTGGGCATAAAACATAAAACATGGAAACACAAAGTCTTTTTACTTCTAAATACGAATGAATAAAAGAACTGAGTCCGTCGCAGTGAGATATTGTACTTTGAAATGCAACTTGACTCCATTTTAGTTTTATACTGTTAATGTTTTTATAACTGATAAATCCTATTATAAACATAGGATATGTATAAATAAATATTACTAATAAAATTGTATTATAATTTATGGGATAAAGAGAGTTGTGTGATATAAAAACCAACCAAACCACACTTAAAGTTTAAGATAGCTTATTTTAATTCCCACGATTGATGTAAATAAAAGCGGCGACGTTCCGCCACCCACTTTGAAGATGGAAGGTGAATAACTTTTCACAGAGTTATCTCTACAGGAAATGTTTGAAAAATATATAAAAAGCAATCGGCTTCAGGCATTATGCCACATATAGCTGAATTAACACTAGGTTCCCTCTGCCTGCCCTGCTGTGGGCGGGATACAGCGTGAATGTGATTGTTATTTATGTTAAGAATATTAAGATTAAAAAAAAATAAAGCGTATTCGAATAGCAGAAAAAAACAAAAACAGTAAAACATTGTATAAATATAATTAGAGGCCAGTCGTGGCGCAATTACGCGAGCGGAGTGTCTGAACACTAGGCTCCCTCTGCCTATCCTGCAAAATGCGGGATACAGCGTGAATATAATGTATTACCTACTATGTAATTGCTATAATGCACATTTACCTCTTCACATTATTTACAGAGCCCTCGATTGGTTTAGTATTTACACTGTTCAAACGATCCTCCTTGTTAACTGTTCGAGTCGAAGTCAACATCGAATAGATATTTATGTAAACAAATTTCAATATGTCTTACAATATTTGCCCTTTGATCATAGGTTGGTACTTTTATAGCTCTTACGTTTATCTGTATCTTATTTGATTTTGTTAAAATAATGTTAAAAGGTATTTTTTTATCTTACTATGGCACTTTAAACTTCACGATCGTCCAAAGACCTAATGTATTTTTGACCTAGCAGTCTTTAATGGTTGTTTCAGATATTTTCTTAAATGACTATATATTTTTTCTTTATTTATTAAAGTAAATGTTTGAAAAATATTAGTTTTGTAAAGTCATATGTCAGTCATCATATTTTGGTCAATCCGTTTTGTCTTCTAAACAAAATACAGATCTATTGCCCTAACCCTACATGAAGGAAATGCCTGATAATTACACAGTTGACCACGTGTACTCAAAGCGGTACCAAAATGTTTGTCATTCCATACATCGTAACAGATAATATACGTGAAGACACAAGACACAAGATACAGACGTATGGTACGTGAATATATGTGACATGACATACGGTGATGTGCTCTTACATACATATATGAAATTATCTAAGGGTAATGTTATTTGCATATGTCTATTCTCTTACGGCCGATGTCAATAATTAATCCTAATCCATAAACTGCAACCGTAGTTTGATAAAGCAATCTATTTTTTGAGTTTAGCTTGCCAATAACCAATCTAAGTACTTCATTTTCATCTCTTTCAATATCAGATTGGATAGCAATGTAGAACAATCCAAGATTGACGTTTGATAGGAGATTGATTATTAATATTGGGCGTTAGTTGTAAAAAACCGAGCCGTCTAGGTCTTATAATTATCTATGTCTTAAAAAAAAACTGTTTCTAAACTAATTAATTTAGACATGTTAGTTATTTCGGTTAGTTAATCAAAGTCTAAATTTTAAACATATTATGTTATTATAATGTATACTTGAGAGTTTTAATAAAGTTACTTGAATACGTTTTAATTTATTAATATAATCTTTCAACATAACTTTATGAAAATGTTATATTACTGTCTAAAATATGATGCTAGATTTAACCACTAGAAGTTTAATTATTTGATTTGCGTATGAGTAAAAACGAGTACATAGGTATTTTGTAGGCAATATTATTTTTTATTTTCACGTTGTATACGGTAAATAGGATTGGTAGAGAGTAGAGGTATCTGGGAACCTAGTGTTAAGACATTGCATACATATTTTTTAAATTTATTTTAACTAAACACTAGATACGTGGTCCGTACTTTTTATTTACTTTTTATAAGAAAATCTGTACATAATTAAGCCACCTACAGTTTTCTACTTTCCACCGAGTCCTGGAGGCATTGGGTGTTTGTTAGTAGAGTAAAGAAATGCAGATATTAAGTATTTTTTTTTCTTGAGTAGGAATCGACCTCACATTTTCAGCCGCACGCTTGTGCCTGCGCCACGACTAGCCTCAGAAATCTGATATCAGCCTTATCTTATATAGAGATAGATATTTCAATGCTTTTTGTTATACAAAAAATGATTTCGTCGCACTCCGGTACATCGTCATAGTAATTAACGTTTCAGGGGTTGCAACTCCCACTGGGCTCTTAACTTAAGTAAAATTTTAAACCATCAAATCCTTTGCTCTTTTCCATTTTTTTCTTTCTGTAGGCCAAATTAAGTTTGTTCTTTCGTCCGATAACGCCGCTATAAAAAGTCCCTGTTGAGCACTTTACATGGAGCGGAATATATCTTTTAACAGGTGTTTTATAAAAAAATTAACTTGATTAAATAAAAAAAAAATTTCAATTCCTTTAATTCTGTGATAGTACAATTTTTTTATAAATTGTTCTTTTAAATATATTTTAAAACTTTTTGTTTTTAATGATGTGACTGTAGTACGGTAGTTGTTCTAGTCTTATTTGATTTATATGAATAGATTGCAGTCCACTTAATTTGTGTTTGCTTTATTTTAGCAAATTTTATTAAAATATATTTATATGATACGATATTTGAGGCCAGTCGTAGCGCAGGGGCACAAGCGTGCGCTGTAAACACGACAGGCTGTGGGTTCGGATTCCTCTAGACAAAATGTAATATTTAATATTTTCATACCCTCGCTGTTAACGAGGCAATGAAATAACGCAATGACTCCAGAGTTCGGGAACGAAAGTGTCCTAATGGGAACAAAGTGTCTCAATTTTAGATTATTGGGGTTATTAAAATTTAAATAAACAAAATTCAGGTTATTCTTAAATTTTCAATTTAGCAATGAACGCAATAAAGAAAAAAAAGTAGTTTAATATAAATACGTTGATAGAAATCGGTTAAGAGAGATTAAATATGTTTTTAATAGATTCAAGACGCGGCCAGCAATCTCAATGTAAGTGGTTCTCATTAAAAGCTAGCTTCATATTACAGAAAATTACAGCAATAATTCTCTACACCAATCTAGATGTAGCGCTGCTTGATTAAATCTTTTATTATCTCATATAAGTGTATATTAAAGTAATTTGGAAAACTGTTTTATTGCCTGGGTCGTGCTGAAGTAATATAGGTCCTCGGTGTAATGTAGAGCTTAAAAATATTTCTCGTAATTGGGACAAGGTAGAAAACTAAAAAGACTTTTGCTGTTCTGGCGCCCTTGGGATTGTTTTCGCTTTTATTTCTTGTTGAACGTACAGACTGTAAGCTTATATCAAATTTATTTTTTTCTTTTTATTTGAGAAGTTTTATTATATAGTTGAGATTCCTATATGAACAAAGCTTAAGTTTTGACTATAACCCGAATATAGCAAGCAAGGGTAGGTCAAGGGAACCTAGTGTTTAAAGCTTGCTAAACAATTCTCAGACATTAAGTATTTTATTAGCATCCCGTGATATCCTGGTGGTCAGCAGAGGGAACTTGGAATCTAATGTTAAGACACACCGTTTCCCACTTTGTGCCGAATTTTAGTAGTACTGCCTTGTGTTGGGTTACCTCATTACCATAGCGAGAAAATGGAAACATTTCATTTTCTCAAGTGGGAATCGAACTCACGAATCTGTACATTTTACATTCGCACGTTTGTACCTCTATGCCACGACTTGTCTCAGGTTTATAATATTGCATTATATCAAGTAGTATATTTAACAAATTCACCGGAACATATCTGTGTTTGTGTTATTTCCCCTAAGACTTACTTTGATGTCATACAAATACAATCTGAGATATTCTTTGAAACTTACAGTAAACAATTAGGTTTTAGTCAATTTTCTGGTGAAATTTCTATATTAATTTTTTTTATACAGAATATGATAATACTCATTATAATAATTTATATTGCTGCCTATAGTATAATTTAAATTATAGTAAAATTTTGACCAAGTATTTGTGTCAAACAATGGAGTGTCCGAGCACTAGATTCCCTCTGTCTACACTGCCATGCGAAAAAAAAGTGAAACTACTTTATCTTATTATATATTTTTTAGCATTAAAACTGTATCTGAATACTGATTTAATTAAAAATTCTATTGTAATATTTCCGGCTACGTCCATCGCAAAAGCCATATGAATATTTTGTTTCACCAACGTACCTTAGAGACTGTACGGTGTTCTGCTTGCTTATGACCTGGACTTATTCAAAAGCGCTTTACATTTCATATCTATTCTTGTCTTCTTTATGAGCTACTTTAAAGGACCAAGTAATAATTTAGTTAAAAAATTAAAATTAAATCAGCTTCACGCTGTATCCTGCACACAGCAGGGTACAGCGTGAAGCGAACCTAGTGTTAAGACTCTCCGTTCCCCACTTTCCGACGAATTCTGGAGGCGTGTTGAGTGTCGGAACTCAATGCCGCTATTTGCCTCGACATCAGAGCGAAGAAATTGAAATATAAATTTCACTTCCTCGAGAAGGGTTAGTTAATAGTTAAATATTACAATATTTTGTGTTTATGTAACATATGTATAGGTATTTAGCTGAACACATGATTTAAAGCCAGTCGTGGCGCAGGGTCACAAATGTTTGACTGTAAACGCCATAGGTGGTGGGTTCAATTCCCAACCGAGAAAATGAACTATTTAATACGACGAATATTTTTAACATCATATATAAGTTGTTACAAATGTATAAGAATTTCGACGTAGCTTGAAGAGAACGTATGGCTTAGCTGGTCAGAGCGCTTGGACGGTTTCCAAAAAGGCGCGGGTTCAAATCCCGCTACGTTTAATTTTTTTATACGTTTTCTTAATAAGTATTTTTCTTTCCCAAGTGTAGAATAATACCTTAAAAATTTTCATAAAATAGTGTATGGTGTGTCTCTGTCGCTCTGCTTACCTTGTGCATGTGGGCTACAACCTGAAGCTAAAAAGAAAATACAGCACAAAATAAATGCCTAATAATCACGTCACCACAATAACAAGATGCCGCAGGTGTCGCATGTGCAGTCATTGCCAGTTAAACTCGGAAAGTCATCAAACGTAGTAATATTGTTTGTCTCTTTAAACAAATTTTTATTACTTTTAGGTCCTTCGTTTATTTGCCGTCGTATGTTAGGGGCAAGTCGTAAAATAAAACTTCAATACCCTTGATGATGCCAAATAATATTGGGATTTGCTCTTAAGAACTGGACCTGGAACGTATAAAATATACCTATTATAAGAATAATAAAATTTCCCCTGTTTGTATAAACCTAATGCCTATAGGCCTTTCTCGATAATAAGGCTACAAAATCCAACACAAAAATTGTTTTTCCAATCGAGGAATTACTTCCTGAGATTGGAGATTTATGTAAAGCCAAAAAAGTATATGATGAAAATAACATGAGGCGTTTAATTTTGCTACTCAACATGCAACGGCTCCAGAATTATTAGATGGAAAGTGGGGAACGGAAATATTTTAACGGAAAAGGAGTCTTTAGGTTACCCAGGTGTGGAATTCAACTTAAAGCTAAAAATATTAAGATGCTATGAAAAAATATATGTTAATATAGATATGATGATATAGATAAGATAAAAATTTGAAACATTGAATCACGCTACACAAATAAATCGATTAAAATGCAAGCAAAGATAACTAAGACTTTGAACTTTAAATTGCCATTGTACCGGGCGGCAGTTTGTTCACCCGAACCCATCAATTCATGCACCTGTTGAATTTGGTTCACTGACTTTTGACTGATCATTGTTTTTGTGATGTAATACATTTTTTTAATGTTTGTAAAGTTATGTCGTCGTTTTTTTGTTTACGTTTAGTTGTATGTTAAAAATTAAATCAAATCAGCTTCACGCTGTATCCCAAACAGTAGGGTAGGCAGAGGGAACCTAGTGCTAACACACTCCGTTCCACATTTTTCGCAGAATTCTGAAGGTATTGCATGTTGATTGGCGAAATTCAACGCCGCACTTTGCCTCGGCAGTAGAGCGAAGAAGGCCTATAGCAATATAATTATCTACTTAAAGTAAATATAACTAATATGCATGAATAACTTTTTTCTTCATTCCAATATCCCGCTATTCACTCACTTCCTCTAAACAAAACTAATCGACGTTTGCTTGTCCACTGCAGTTAGAATGCTTGGTGTGAACCGTCTGTTTGTACATCTCTCAATGTTTCGGTATCTTTTGATATTCGCTTTTGTCAAAAATGTTGATCTTTGTTAAACACATTAGAAAATTGAGATTTTGGTGTACTTTGGGAGTACTTTGGACAACTCATGTGTGTCAGCAATATGCCTTAGGTATTTCTCAATATTATTTATTATCTGTAGTTTAATTTTATTTGATTAATTTTAGTTCTGGATTCCATTCTCATTTGGGGGAAAGAATTATTTTGATCGCGTAGTTCCACCACTCTACACGCAATGCCTCAAAAAATTGGGTTGAAAGTGGGAGAAGTGTCTTAACACCACATTACCCTACTATATGCAGGTTAAAAACATAAAAATATTAAAGTTTTTGATACTATAGTTGTTTATTTTGCAAAATTAAATGTAAGTAGAATGTATGGTGGTTAGAGCTATCATCCCAGATATAATGGTTTTATTTACGGGTAGGTACTATGCAAGTTTAGTGATTTAACCTAATATTCTCTCTGCTTTTTCTATAAAAAGGATAATTGAAAGTAAAAACAAATCTATCCGCATGCAATATTGTTAGTAAAATAACTAGATATATAAATCTTAATATTCGTTATGTATGCTAAGACTGAAATATGAGAGCTTTTGATATTAACTTTTTGTACGAGCATATGGCGTAGATTATTTTGCCTTTTACATCCTTCCTTTCAAAGTTGATGGAAAAGCTTCTATAGAAAAATTTTATTTTCGTTTCCGATTAGAAACATCTTGAATTGAATTACATAAAAGAATACAAGCTTTTTAGCCCTGTTTTTACTGACCTTATTTGAAATTGTATTGGTACTGTAATATTTACATATTTACAGTACCTACTTTATTTCTAAAATAAATATGTGTATACAAATAGGCATATATATATATATATATATATATATATATATATATAGACATATATACACATATAGACATATTAAAATAATTGTGTTAATCATTGATCTGAAATTTTAGAAATAATTTACGAGGCCGTTGTGGCGCAGCGGCACAAGAGTGTGACTGTAACGCGACGGTTGTGGGTTCGATCCCACTTGAGGAAGTGAAATATTTACTGACGTTTATACTTCCATTTCTTCGTTCTGACGTCGAGGCAAAGCGCGGCGTTGAGTTCTGCCGTTCAACACGTAATGCCTCCAGAATTCGGCAGAAAGTGGGGAACGGAGTGTCTTAACACTACGTTCTCTCTGCCTATCATGCTGTATGTGGAATACAGCGTAAAGCTGATTTAATTTTTAATTTGATTTTATATTGGAGCACATTGATAGATTATTTTTATATTATATATATAATATGACTGCGGTGCACTCTGTATTATCAATGCCTTCATAAAATAGCTAACCGCACATAAGACTGTCAATCCTGATAATAAAAGGGTATATTAAATTCCTATTCAAATGGAGTAAGGTTTTGCTCTATGTGTCATAATAATGCAGGCCGCTATTAAACTGATGAAACATATGATTTAAAAAGTTATCATCATATTAAAGATTAAGATTATACTACAAGTACAGATATGTATACAAAATTAGCACTTGACAAATTATTTATTAAAAAACCCAACCAAGTGCGAGTTGGACTCTCGCACCGAGAGTTCCGTACTAAGTAAATCACGTTTATAATATGGGAGTCCTCTTAAATATTTATTTTATTCTGATTTTTACCATTTGTTGTTATAATGGCAAATAAAACTTAAAATATGTAATCTGTGAAATTTTACCTGTACGGTTAGGAAAGGGAATCTAATAGGAAAGAAATCGTGTATTTTATTAATATTTACATTTTTATCTTAAAAAATTATTATAATAAGATCTATTGAAATTTAATAATAATTTTTATTTATTTAATTTCCATGCAAAGAATTTTACAGTTAATGTACTTAAGAACATTATTTATATGATTTTCCACCTACATTCCTCAATCAGAGCGTTCAAACAACGTAAAAGTAAGTACACACAATTCACAATGGGCAATAAATCCGGCTTTATTTATTGGTTCCTGTATCGTCCGAGTGTCAACCAAATATGGTATACTAGATTGTGACCAGAGTTCAAATACGTTTGTTCTATGTTGTGTCTTATACTTATGTATGTAAATAAATCAGCTTCACGCTCCCGCACACAGCAAGGTAGGCAGAGGGAAACCTTAAGATACTC
>DWGR01002301.1:0-13951 GCA_018247715.1 Heliconius burneyi
ACCTGATATCTAGTCTTCTATACTAATATTATACAAGTAAAGAAAATATTGAACGCGCTAATCTCAGGAAGTACCTTAGGTAGTAGTAAGTTATTCATTTTACCTGATGTGAAGTTACCCAATGAGACACTCATCGGGAACGGAGGGTCTCAACACTAGGTTTCTTCTGTCTACCCTGCTGTCTGCGGGATACAGTGTAAAATGAAAATATAAAATATTCCATTTCCTCGAGTGGGGATCGAACTTACAACCTTTCGCGCTTACTGTCTTCTATTTTTTAGTTACACCACGAGAATTATATTAAGATTTTTTAATTTTCAATGTTCAAATCGTTTATTATCGTCATGTAGGGAATCAATGATACGTACTTAAACCGTGAGGTTGGATCAAAGACATTTATATAAAGGCATATATGTATATCAAAATCAAGAATTATAATATATCTGTTGTACTATAAACGAACAAAATCACATTATATTGGTAATATCATTTAGAAATTACAATTAATTCGGATCTCAGTAGTACTTACGAGACAGAAGAGTTATACTAAAATATTTCATTTAAAAGTTTATGCCAATCCAATATCCAAAAACATAATCATAGTCACTTGCTGGATACTT
The DNA here is from genome assembly GCA_018247715.1 of Heliconius burneyi. Classification (NCBI taxonomy): domain Eukaryota; kingdom Metazoa; phylum Arthropoda; class Insecta; order Lepidoptera; family Nymphalidae; genus Heliconius; species Heliconius burneyi. The sequence goes on from DWGR01002301.1 coordinate 621, forward strand.
GGTTTTTACAAGAGGTATATATTTTCTTTGTTAAAAAATGTTCGTCGACGAGGCCAGTTGGGGGTTCGATTCCCACTCGAGTAAATGACACATTTAATATTTTCAATTCCTCACTCTTGTAACGCAAAGGGCGACGTTGAGTTTCGGCACGCAATGTCTCCATAAATGTCTTAAGATAATATTCTACTCTCTCTCTTTCCTTCACTCAGTCCAGAATACACCGTCAAAGTATAAAAGTGACAAGTGGCGTGAGCAAACGGAAAATTAACATAAATTGCGAGTAAATACAGACAATTAACAACTACCCCCAAAATGTCATTGAAAATTAATACAATCATTATCTGAAAACCACTATCTGATTAATTATGTTATATTTAATTAGGCGGTGCATAATATAATGCTGCGTTACAAACATCAACAGAGAGCATGGTCACAAAACCGAAAATGTGGTCAGCAATTAGTATTTATTACTGTCGCCTTTGTGTTTGAATAATGGAAATACTTGTTTTGTACTGAACTGGTTGGTATGTTTGAACGGATGTGATGGTTGAAACGTTGAACATGTGATTAGAAGCCGTCGTGGTGAAGAGGCACAAGAGTGTGACTGTAACGCACCGGTTGTGGGTTCGATCCCAACTGAAGATCAGGAAATATTATTTATTAATATTTTCAATTCTTCACTCTGGCATCAAGGCAAAAGCCCGGCGTTGAGCTCCGCTATTCAACACGAAAAACATCGGTGGAAAGTGAGGAATGGAGTATCTTAATACTAGGTTCCCTACCTAATCTGCTGTGTGCGGGAAGCTGATTTGTGAGATTAGAAGGTACCTCCTCCTAGCTTTAACAACAACAAAACTGAGTGAGAAGGGAAGAGGCTACTCTGTCCCTAAGAAATTACGAGGTTACGAGGTTATTTGAGCGGGGATTATCGGCGAAAGGGTGCCCCCTATATGACTAGAGTCTAGGTTTTTTCCATTAAACGGACTGGTGATTAAACTTTATTCGAAGGAGTATTTTTATCTTTTATATATGTCAGGATCACGCCAAAAATAAAAAATTTAAAATGAGCGTAAAAAATCACTTTTGAATTTACTTATAATTAATGTAATTTTAATTTTAATCAATGATATTTGAGTAGCTTACTATTTTTTGTTATGACAGTTGAAATTTGAAGTTGACCCTGCTTTAATATTTTGTGAGTAAAGTTTACCCCTCATGTGTAGCAGTTACTTTTTTGTATGGAATCTAAAATATAAAAACGGGATCTTGGTCTTCCCTTAGGAATCCGGATAAATGATGCTGTGCTATATGCATAAATATCAGCTTCCTTTGACTCTATGTTTTAGCTGTGTGTCGTTATAAATATATGTTTATGACAAATGTCGATAACATTATGGATTAAAATTTTCTAAAAGACTAGTTATGTTGTATTTGTTTTAATACTTTATTTTAAAAAATATCAAATGCCATTTCTAAATGGGATACGAATCAGTGTCTTAACACTATGTGTTAATTGCCTACTCCGCTATATCTGAATCGGAATCGAATCGGAAGGCAAAAGGAATCTGACGTTCATACTCTCGATTAGGGATCGGGTTCACAACGGTCATGTTTACGGTCAAACCACCCACCACTGTGCTAAATAATATAATATCCTGAAAAACCCAGCATGAAAGAATTTAAAATTGGGAAAACCTAAAACTAGCTGAACCAAATGAAATTTAGTCACTTGTGAAGCTATGATCGAACGGATATATGAATGACAGTTTCACTCTATGCATCTTTTATACGTGTGATGTGTTCTGTCAGTTTCTGTCCGAAATGGACACGTGATAGTGGATCATAGCCCTTTATAAGTCGTTTTCTAACACTTTTGAATGACAAAATTAAAACCTTTTACGCCTTATCTCATATGGCATATAGCAGGGTAGTGTTAAAACACTCTATTTTTCACGAATTTTTCTAGATATTCGTGTTGAAGGGCGGAACTCAACGCCGGGTTTTTTTTGTTCCCAAAGCGAGAAAATGAAAATATACTTAAACTTAATATATTTTATTATATGGGGAAAATATACTGGTATTTTATATTTATTTCCGCATATAGAGAAGTTATATATTACGATTTATCGGAGAACAAAAGATTTATAGTCATTGTGACGAATATCATATTTTAAGCCCTTACCCTTCGAGTACGTGAGAAGGTTCATATCGCGCTAAGAGTTATGCACGAAAGGTTTTTCTATACTTGTTTAAAATATATTTTTGGCTTCACGCTGTTTCCGCTAATATTAATTCACGCTTTGCCCGCATATTAAGAGAGAATTCACTTACAAATCACTTCATTCTCCAGTTTTAAGTCTGAATCGTTAGAATCTAGTTGTCTTATTTTGTCGTGTCAGAAAAAATAAAGTTTTTTTGGATACAATTACCTACTGTAAAGTGTTCGAAACGGCGAGTTTTCAGAAATGTATACTAAAAAATATAATAATAATCTCTATATATAATAAAACAGTAAAAATATTTTGTCTGTACATTTAATATTTTTGACTGAAATGGATAGAGGGACACTTAAAAAGAATAACAGAAAGGAAAGTTTTTTTTAATTTCTTGTCTGTCTGTATCTGTCTGTCTGTATTTATGGTCACGCACATCTTTGAAAATACTGAACCGATTAATTTCAAACTTTCACCAATTGCTTTGTTTTAACTCAACTTAACATCTTAAGTTTGTTTCATGAAAATCGGATTATTAAGAAAAAATTTTCATCGTTTGAATGAACAAAGCATTAGTTTAGCCTGCGAAAATTTTATAGCAATTTTTTCTATATAAATCATTATTTTCCTAATATGCAAGGCGTCGTACATTATATTCAGATTGCTATATTAGATTCAATGGTTTAACTCGAAATTAGTTGAACACACTCATGAAAACGACGACTTTACTTCTAATCGTTTAAAACATCCTCTTTATGTGTACTTTGTAATAACTATATATTTACCAATTGTACGTTTATAAGCATGTCTCTCTTGAGGCTTCTTCTTGAGGCTGTCGTGGCGCAGCGGCACAAGGGTGTGACTGTGACGCGACGGTTGTGGGTTCGATACACACTCGAAGAAGTGAATTATTTATTTATGTTTATATTTCCATTTCTTCGCTCTGGTGTCGAGGTATAGTACGGCGTTGAGTTCTGCCACTCAACACATAATGCCTCCAGAATTCGGCAGAAAGTGGGAAACGGAGTGTCTTAACACTAGGTTCCATCTACCCTACTGTGTGCGGGATACAGCGTGAAGCTGATTTAATTTATATGATTTTTTGGTTTTCTCCTTTTGTGTAATATTGTCACTTTTTTACCGTACATTCTTCTTCGTATGTCTTCGTATGTTTATTCAACATGACATTGGCGAAGTGATTAGTGCTGGACTGGCGCGCTCGGAACGCCTTAAAGAACAACAACAACAATTATGTAATTCAAGCGGGCGAAGCCGCTGGCAGGTCGCTAGTATACTATAAATTCTATAATATTTTTTAATGAATATATTACTTTTAATCCTCTTTTTGTATACACAAAAATTTTACTATTAGAACATTATTCAGGCCAGTCATGGCTCAGTCAAGCATGTGATTGAAATGGAACAGGTTGTTTATTCGATTCTCCTTAGAGAACATGAAATATTTAATATATTGATTTCTTAGCCTAACCGCTTGCCAGAGCTACCTAGTATCTCAACATTCCCGCGTTAAGATAGCTCTGATAACGAGGATAAGCGCGGCGTTGAGTTTTACCACTCAACACACAATGCGTTCAAAATGGCTGTCTGGAAACGGAGTATCTTAACACTAGGTCCTCAGGTTTTCTCTGCCTACCCTGCTATGTGCGGTATGCGTAAAGCTAAACAAAAACATTATATCGAACTTTGTATACATAGGTTATATATACATATGTATATCTATATAAGACTATTGGCTGAAATCTGCAAACTCTTTCGGATTATAGCATCCGATCGGATCAATTTGTCCTAATCGCAGAACATTTGATGAATTTTACAGCAATATTTTTCTGAGAGAGATTTAGTTTTGGTCATGTTTTCTGTTCTATTATATTCTTTAGTTCTTCATTTTCCACCCTTTGAGTATATTTCAGGAGCTTACACATTGTTTCATAAATTTGAAAATATCGTCATAATAAATTGTAATATCTAATATCTTAATGAGAGGCCAGTCGTGGCACAAACGTGCAGTAAATGCAGTAGGTTGTGGTACTCGAAGAAATAAAATATTTAATTCATAAAGTGTCAATATTGCCCCTGCGCTACGACAACCTCAATGTATGTATATAGTTTTTTGCATAATATGTAATATTCAGAGATTTCTCAGAGAAAATTAAAAAAAAAATCACTTCTTGTCTCTTTTTTTATCGTATACGATAATATTTCTGCCTATTTTAAAATATATCCCCATTTAGACTTTATGTGATCCAATTAAGAATGAAATATGAAAAAAAGAAAAAATATTAATACTTAAACGCTTCTGAAGAATGAAAAACAAAAGAAACAGAGCAGAATTTTCAATTTATGAGAATTTCCTTTAAATAACGAGTTAATATCGCTGTCGTATACAAATAACGATATCGTTACATTTCATTTATTATTTGCCAAGTGTTTAGAACCAATAATGTAATGAGTAGGTATGCAAGTTTTAATATATTGGTAGCAGATTCAAGTCTTAATTTCGATTCGGGATCGACTTTTAACTTTTTTGTTTAACTTTATGCTGTATCCTCAATACAGCTGAGTAGGCGAATGTACTTAGTGTAAAGACACTCTGTTTTTCACATACCATACAATTTTCAAGTCCAGTAGCGAGACTCGACGCCGCTCTTTATCACGTTACCTGGGAGAGGAAATCAAAATAATTTTGTTTTCTAAATCTAAGAACCAGAAAGATTATGAAGCTGGGGAGTAAATAATCTTTTTTTTTTATGGTAAAAGCATGGCAAACGAGCGTACGGGTCACCTGATAGTAAGTGATCACCGCCGCCCACGACACCGCGTAACACGAGAGGAGCTACTGGTGCGTTGCCAGCTTTTGGGGTGGCTGGGCCCTGGAGCCCGGCATTACCTAATGCGAAACGCAGTGGCATAAAGTCACTACTTCACGCCGGTTTTAAATGCCGGGGGTGGTAATCTCAGTATATTATCAAATAAAATGATTGCGACATCTCAATTCTGCCTTACAACTTTGACATATGATAAGATTATCAATATTGATATCATAAAATTATAATTTTTTTTTAGATTCACGCTGTATCCTGCACGTAGCAAGGTAGACAGAGGGAACAGGGAGGTATTGAGTGGCAGAACTCAACGCCGCGCTTTGCCTCGACACCAGAGCAAAGAAAATGGAAATATAAACGTAAATTAATATTTCTCTTCTTCGAGTGGGGATCGAACCCACAACCAGTCGATTTTGCAAAGCACGAAATCACACCCTTGTGCCGCTGCGCCACGACGGCCTCATAAATCAATAAGAATACAAAATAAATATTACCATAACTAGCGAAACTAGCTTCACTTTCGTTCGTGTACACAGAGGATGAATAGTGATAAGTCACTACGTTGCCCAATTAAGGTTAGATATCAACTACCATTATTATTATTTAAAAAAATATTGTAAGTGCGAATTGAATTCATAACTTCGATATAAACAGTTTACATATTGTTACTACGACTGTCGGCCGTAGACCGTAGTAGAGCAGCGGTACAACATTTGACTGAAAACTTGGCCGTGGGGTCTATTCTATATTATCGTCTATTTCCATTCTTCTAGGACATTTCATGTCCTAATAACAAGACCAATTGCAGGTTTGAGTTCCTCCACGTAACACGCGATGTCTTAAAATATACTGAGCAGAAAGTGGGAAAGGTTCCCTTTGACTACCCTGCTATACGACTATGTAATATAGAGCACAAAGCTAAAAAACAAATGTAAATAATATTTTTAGGCAATTCCATATTTCCCCAACAATTCGCCGCTTCCGCCCAAAAACAAAAACTATAAGTGTTAGTAAAAGAGCTAAAAACAAGCATTTGCCAAGTTGTTTTTTCAAACTTCATCCAACTTAGTGGCAATAACGATTTTGTTAATATTCTCAGGATATTTGTATTGAACACAACAGTGTAGTGTGAGGATACTCGAGGGTACACACGAGGGTAACGTTGAGCTTTTATAGCTTGTTTATTATTGTAGACGCTATGTTTTTATATTGTATATATATTTGAAAAAATGCTCTTATATGTTTAAAATAAATTAAAAAAAAATGATTTCACGCTGTATTTCCTCTGTGGTTGAGAATTTTTTAAAGATTTGTTTTTAAGCTTCATTTCCCGTACATTGCAGGCTTGGTATTGGGAACTTGGGAACCTTTTTTTTATTATGGTAAAAGCATGGCAAACGAGCGTACGGGTCACCTGATAGTAAGTGATCACCGCCGTCCACGACACCGCGTAACACCAGAGGAGCTACTGGTGCGTTGCCAGCTTTTGGGGTGGCTGGGCCCCGGAGCCCGACATTACCTAATACGAAACGCAGTGGCATAAAGTCACTACTTCACGCCGGTTTTAAATACCGGGGATCGTAATTATCCGGTCGAGTCTGCCCATGCGTGTCGCCATTGCTGGCGGCGTGACTCTCCCACTCGTAAAACCTAGGGTTAACACACTGTTTCCATTACGTTCCTCAATTTTTCCATGCACCTCTCTTTCTGTCTAATTTCGAAATCGAAACGGCGTGAACCTTCCCATGACTAGACATATTAATTTATTTACCCGAATGAAAATTGAACCCATAACCGTCACGTTCTTACACTTACCTTGCAGAATATTCTTTTCCTAATCATTTCATAATTATTCATGAAGAATGATTTTACTATCGAAATATACTTCCGTATGTTCACACACAATAGTTATTTTAGTAGCATTCTCTTCGCTATAATGAAAACCGTTCGACAGCTGTCCTATTTTATTAACGGCTATAAAACTTGTTTCTGAAACATTAATACAAATAATATTAAACGTGTTTTCTTTCAATTATCTTTTTTTAGCTTAAACCTGTATTCCGCACATAGCTGGGGTACGCAAAAGGAATGACCGTTAACTTAGTGAAGATACACTCAGTTTCCATTAAGACTCTTCTATTCCTTACCTTCCACCCAATTCCAGAGACATTGCGTATTGAATGGCGGAATTCAACGCCTCAAAAATTCAATAAGATTTAATCCAAAGAGGACAACAAATATCTATATATAATTTTAAAACACGAACGACCTATGTTATTGAACCTGTCTTGATTTAATTAGTTTAATTTAATTAGCTTGGGCGTGATCGACGGTAATTAACAAGAATCAAGTGTATCGAGTGTCGCCAAAGCCACATCAAAGAAGGTGGTTATGGCAACGGATGTCTGTTTGTGTATATCGTATATATACTCGTATATATGTGTGTTATATATATATATATATATATATATATATATATATATATATATATATATATATATATATATATATATATATATATATATATATATATATATATATATATGTATATATTTGAATTTGTTGATAAGCAAGTTAAATTTAGTGATCAAAATCCATAAAGGAATTCAATTCATTATTAGCTTTTTATTATTAGATTAGCAGTGAATTGTTAGGTTCTCGATGTATACCGCAAATAGCAGGATATGCAGAGGGAAATCTAGGAACTGTCTTAGGACATTCTGTTCTCAATCACGCGTTTTGCCTCATTACCAGAGCGAGGAGAGGAATATATTCAATATTTAATTCCTTCGAGTGACAATCGAGCCCAAAACCATCATGTCTATAACATTTATCACCACATATATTACACAGAGTGTTTTTGTCAGCACCACTTTGAATGAAACCACATTTTTAACTACTCTATAAAAGACTAATACAATTAAAAAAAAGTATTTTTTTAAACAAAATTCATAATAAAATTCCAATCATATGCATTGACAATAAAGTTCAAATTTGTTTAACCTTTAGTAGTGTTTGTGTAGTAGTAAGAGTTTACGTTATTGGTATCTATACGTAACTGAGTCACACGAAATACAGGTATGGATAAACACCGTGAAATGATAAAAAAATCTCTACGTCTAAACCGTTGAGGTATCTTCATTAATTTCTTTAGGTATGGGTTTGCAATATTTTACCCTATATGCAGTTCCGGTAAAAGGAGCACTGACGCTTCCAACACGTATACATACTTACATACATATTATACAGAATGTAACGCGATCGACGATTGACACCATTTCACCCTCATGTACGAGTATGTTCGGCGATTTTCGCATATTGAGAATTTGTGATTTTTTGGAAAAATAGAATTTTTGAAGAAAATTACCAAATGCATAGGTGAAATGGATAGGTACTGAGATCCTCTACCTATATAGACAATCGTGTTACACCTATATAATCCTAAAAAACATTTGTGTGGGATCTGAGCTCTTAGCCATCATGATTAAGCATAATTCTATAATTAGATAAGATGACAAAATAGTTGCAGGAAGGAATGTACTACGGCGTATACGATGCATGCCGCGTCTGTCTGGATGACATTGGGATAAAATTAACGAGACTACACACGGTCGTATTGTTCCCTATTTTGTTGTTTAATTTATATTGCCAGATACACTTAAGTTTTTATTATATATTTTTAAGTAATATTATTATTTCTTAAGTGTGGAATGACAATTAAAATGTTAAAAAAATAATTAAAAAAAAACAATCATCCGACTGTGTAAAACTCAAAAGGTAATAACGAAACGAAGTGATATCTGGTGGTCTATATTCATATATTCAAATATCGTTCTTACTTATTACATACATTAACAAAAAAATGTAGTATAAATTCAGTATCATGATTTTCAAGACATTGATTATTGCTTAAGTGCTTCGAAAATTGAGCGAAGTATGAGGAATAAAGTAATTTGTTCTAGGCGAAAAAATTCAATAATAATAATATCAAAAATTGATTTCAGTGTTAAGTTACGGCATAAAACGGACGTAACTTTCATTTATTTCTCTATCTATAAATTATTTTTGAAGAGAATATTTACATTTGAACTAATAATTTTGTCCGTTCGTATGTATCATGCCAATAATATCTAAGCCCCTGGCGCCGGGTGCTTTATTTTATCCACAATCTTGTTTAATTAAGTGTATAGATATTTTACAGCTTCTGTAAATAAGATGTATTTATATTTAGAAATGAGACATTATGTTGTGTTTCACACAAATTGACACTAATTTTGTGATTTAAATTATTAAGTACACTACTTTTGGAATGATGTGTAATATATCTTTACTGTAAGGTTGACAGCGACAAATAAGGATAAAATACAAAGTAAGGAGAAAATGTATTTAAGTCACTAAAATCTCCGCGTTCTGATAACGAGACCTAGCTTGTTGATTAGCGCAACTAAACGCCGTGCTTTACCGCAGAGTGAAAAAAGATTGAAATCTAAGAATCAGTCTTGGTCAGATGTTTATTTTAACTATTTTCCTTATTATATGGAATTTGAACCCAGGATCTCAAATGATCTATAATGATTTGTAGTATTGCTACGATGTTGCGTCGATAATATTATAATTTAGTTAAAAAATGGCAAATCTTAGTTACTTTTTTAGTATCCCAGTGACATAATATATACCTCCTTTTTTTCGAAAAAAAAGAAATCAGTTAAGAACAGAAATTTGAAGCAATAAGAATTGGAGTACTAACATATAACTGTAATAAAATTATTTTGTTTTAGTAATATTTTATTTGACCTCTTTACTTGTACGGCTGCAAGAGTTCGCTTTTCCTGTTCAACTGTTTCCGTTATCAGGTTTCAAGATTAATGTTCCATAGAACAACTATTAGTTTAGTAATTTTAGTATACGTATATAAATGTACCTACTGCTAATATGGATGGCTACGTTACGAAAAAAATATTTAATGGGGCCCATTGTACCACAAATTATAGAGACCGTCGGCCGTCGGGGTTAACATTATACAGCGTCTACGGTTGTGGGTTCGATTCTCATTGTAAAGAGCAAGGCATAGCGTTAAGTTCCCCTGTTCATTTACATATGTTTCGAAAAATTTGGACAGAGCGAAAGAGAAGAAGTATATTTACAGTAGGTTTCCTTTGCCTTTATACTGTTGAATCAACAATATACCTAAAAAAAGGCAATGTTCGTCATGTAACATCACTATAATGGCACACATCATGGTATGCAAATTTTAAAATATTTGACCTGAACGGTTACTACTGAGGAAATTTAATATTATTATAAAATATTTATGTTTTCTTCGTTCTGGTAAGGAGACAAAGCGCGGCGTTGAGTTTTTCCTATCAACACGCAATGTCCCCAGAATTCGGCGGAAACTGGAAAATGGAAGTGTCTTGACGGGAATGCAATGTTTTAAGACTAAGTTCCCACGTTCTCTCTGTTTACCCAGCCACGTACCGGATACAGCGTGATGCTGAAAAAACAAAGTGATCTAATAACACTTTAGACCACATCCTAAATTCCCTAATTCTCTATCTACTTACTATGCAAATTTAACTTAAATAACGTGGTATCAGTAGAATAATTTGTACAATACTGTCATTAAGGGTGGACACAAAGCGCGTCGTGGAGCGGACGGTGGTGCACGCTAGCTCTAATTAATCAATACATAGACCATTGGTGATCAAAGTTTTCATAATTATGGGGTTTTTTGTAATAATGTTATATTTTTTCTTTTCTATATTTTATGTAAATATAAATACCTATCTAGATAATAATCTTCACTGTAGAAAAAAAATTTTGGATGGCTGAATATTACATATTACTCTGTGTAATAAATTTTGGAAATGGAAATAAAAGTATTGGATACATAAATATTTCTAGGTAAGAAACAAATCAGAGAACCAGAATTGCTAAAAATCGATTTTATTGGTACTTGCTTATGCTTTACAACATGGAATCATCCATGCTGTATTCATGAATGTCAAAAAAGTTAACTAACCACAATAAAAATCTCTTAAAAATACGGTTTTGTTAAAAGATAGATATTTTTCTTTCCTTTTGTTTAGGATTCGTCCTTATTTTAAAAAAAGTTCTATACACATTTTGCTAGTTAAATCAAGTTTTAATTTAAATTACAAGTTACCAGAACTTTGAGAACACCACGTCACCGGTGTGCCCCATTAATTAGCGACACCACAAATCGCTCGAGTACAGCTCGCGTTAGACACGTCCAGCTTGATTCATCTGTTGATCCTGTGCTAAATGTGTGATACTTTGTATGCCTATTATTAGGTCTAGATAGCCATTCAATCAAGTCTAGATCAGTTGTAAATAAACTAGATAATTTATTTTATAAGGCCATTGGCGCAAAGGCTTCGCTTTTACCTATTAACATGATGATTGTAAGTTCGGTTGCTACTTGTTGGTAATAATTAATTTCATTTTGCTGCTGTAGGAGTTGAGCTTCGCCATGTGTTAATCTCTCGAATGTCTCCAATTCAGACGGAAAGAATATAATGTAGAGTATATTGATTCTGAGTTTCCTCTGCCTACATTGGTGTTTTCAGGATAAAAAAATCTAGATAAGAAGTTTTTAAAGAAAGTAAGAAAGCAGCTTATTCTTTCCTGCTTGGCAGGATGGGTAGTGTATAACTTAGGGTAAAGACATTCTATTCCCCACTTTTCGTTAAATTTTGGAGAGATTGCATGTTCGGTGTCGAATCTCATCATCGTGGTTTTACTTATTATCAGAGCGATAAAATGAAAGCAATTCATTATCCCAACTGGGAATCAAAACTACAACCGTCAATTAGTGAAACGTTGTGCCGATGACGGCATTATATTTTATAATTTTTATTAGTTTTATGCTGTATCCCGTACACAATAGGGTGGGCAGTCTCCCCCCACCTGAATCCCTAGTGCTTAACACGTCCGTTGCCCACTATCCGACAAATTCTGAAAGCATTGCGTATTGAGTGACCGATTTCAACCAGAGCGAGGAAATGAAAATATGAAATATTTCGAGTGGGAGTCAAACCCATAGTAACAGTACTACGCTTTTGCCCCTGCACCAAGACTAGCCTTTACATATTGTATTTTTCTATATATTTATTTATTAAATCGCATGTAATGAGGCAATATAGATTATTAATACGACATCTGGCGATCGGTTAATGTACGGATTGTCAATCGTGCATTTCACTAAAGCTTTAGACAGCATGTTTCCTACAATTTTGCATATACAATGTTAGTTTGCTCTGCAAAACCTAATTTTAAAGGACACGGCTAAAATCTTATTTTTTATTAAATAATTTATATGCAAAAGTGAAAGGATATTGTGTAAATTCATATTATAAAATAATATTGTTTATATTATTCTTTATATCCAGTATTGCTTAGTGAAATTACGTTTTGAAATATAATTTAGCTTAGGTTTTTAACTTGAAAAAGGATGTAAAAACAATTCATTCCCCCGAATGGGATTCGAACCTGCAACTGACACGTTACTACTTATCGTCAAAAGTCAATGCATCTTGTTATCCTCTTTTAAGCCCAAATTTAAAAAATACTATGTAATTTTTTTTAAACAGGTTCACGGGCTCATAAATCTTAACCAACCAAGCCAATAAAATAGAGAAATAATTAAAAGTTTGAAAAGCTGCGTCTCAATGGCTCCTCGCCAAACTTAATGTACCTCTGAGATCATAATACTACATCAAAGGCTAGTTTTTCAGAGCAACGACAATAAAGTGTTATACTTCCAAAAGGTCATTATTAGAATGTTTTTCTTGTTGCTGGTATTTCATTTAAAGTTTTCTCAAGCAGTCTTTTTATCCATTTCACTCTTATATAGCGAGATAGGCAGAGTGAACCTAGTGATATGACACTCCGTTCCCCAAGCACCAACGAGTGTTCGAGATATTGTTTGTTAATTGACGGAACTGAACGCTGTACTTTATCTTATTACCAGCTAAGGCATTTCCAAGAATGAAAATCGAACCTAAGTCCAGTCTCCAGTCATTTTCAAATATTTTCACCAAACACCTAGAAATAAACAAGAAACACTAAATATTATATTACTACATCCAGAACAAAGGCACGACGCTCGCTATACCAATTCCTATGACGTCTTTTCCTAATATGATTAGTTTAGTTCATGTGAACTCGCCAAATATGTACTCGCACCTATAATCTTCAGAGTAAATAATTTACGTTTTCGCACTGAAGTTTGAATATGTTTGACTGACTCCAT
>DWGR01002302.1:0-13943 GCA_018247715.1 Heliconius burneyi
CTAGCTCAACATGATTATACAGAAAAAATCAGGTATTCTAAAACCTAATATACTACACCTAAATAAAAAAAAACAATAAAAGTGATCAATAACTATACTACCAAAATTTAAAATATATAAATAATTACTATGTTATATTAATATTATAAATATGAATGTTATTTTGTTAGCCAAAAATACTCAACGTAACATAAAAATACGTTTAAGCGAGCGATGCCGCGTTTGAGTCTCCAATAATAATTTATTTTTTTGATCTTTCCAGGGAATAGCAACAGGCAAATACCATGCCGCCATTGTCTCAAACAATCGTAAACTAGAAAACCAATGTATCACAGCTGGACGCCGAACCGGTGACCTCGCGCACCCGTTGCCCTTCGCCCCCGAGCTGCATTTCCCGGAGTTTAGCAGCGTTGTTGCTGATATGAAGAATAGTGTTGCGGTATGGAATTGACATTAAATATATGTTTTTTTTTATAAAGGTAGGCGCGAAACAAAAGAAATCTAAGGATAAAAACTTATTTTTACAAAATAATGAGCATATAAGTAAACGTCGCCAGATATAGAACACTTCGAAATCTATGGATATTCTCTTCCTCCTTTCTCTCTCTCACCTATGAAGTACTTTTAGAGTTGAGTAATTTTAATGGCGATAAGAAGTGTTGTGTTGCGGTATTGAGTAATCAAAAGCCTTTCTCTTTCTGACATTTGTTCTCTTGTAATTTTTGTCATTGTTTTGTCGCGACGGAAATAACATGAGATATATATCTTTTCCTATCTCTTGCTTTTGTTTCTCTCGCTTATATATTAACTTATATGAAGAATGGAGTTGTGATTGTCTTTTTTGTATTGTTATCTACAAAACGAATAGATGTGATTGAATGAAAGAATAGAAATGAAACATATCCTTCCGTTTTAATTGAATTAGTTAATGTAATACCTATAATTCTGTAAAAGAAAGATCTAAATTCAGTCAAACTAAAGAATTTTTAGAAATGGTTATTTAAAGAATAATTGTATTACGTATATTTTAAATAATGTATAAAAAATATTACATTTTTGTAAATTTAATCAATTAAGTGTATATTACTAGATTTAAGTGTTTTACTAACAATTACGGAATATTATGACATTTTGAAGTCATGAACTTTAACATACCATAACCTAACATGCTTTAATTTACCCACATTATAGATACAAAACATAAATATACTAAAAAGATATAAATTTTACACATATTAAAATATCTAGTCCAACAATAGAAAGAAATGACATTAAAAAGTCGAGACAAATAACATTAAAAACGCGACAGGTTGTGGGTTCGACCCCACTCGAGGAAGTAACATATTTAATATTTTCAGTTCCTTGCTCTGATAAAGTAGCAAATCTTTCTTTTCTAAATGAGGGATGCAGCGTGAAGCTTAGATAGACTGAGATTATTATTATCATATTTTAGCTTCACGCAATTAGCAGGGTAGGGAGAGGAAACCTGTTATCTGGTTTTAAGATAACAGGTTTAAGACAACAAATGAGTATAGGGGGGGGGGACTCATTTAGACACTCCCACTCGACTTGTTAACTTATTGATTTAGTTCTTTTTGTGTAAAGAAGTAATATGTAATGTATAAGATTTGAACCCAAAACTATGATGCATTTTGCATATTAGCTGGGCACATCCTGATTTGGACTTTTAATCTAAAGTAACCTAAACTTAAGCTGGTAAATATTTATTTCTTCTAACTTAACAACAGAATGCTTATACCTTTTTGAAGTTTTCAATTGAAACACTTTTGTTTCATTTTTTTTATTTTCAAAGAAACTCTTTATTCCATTGCAAACATTGAAATATCCTGTTTTTTTTTCTTCGTCAATATTCGACTTTTAGTCGGCTAAGCACTTCTTAAAAAAGTAATGTACAATAAAACAATGTACAAAAATAATATTATTATTACTAACAACATGTCATTACAATTTCATCTCAATAAATTCAATTCGATATGAAAAATCGAGAAACAAAAAAACTACAAAATACTAATGTAATATTTTTGTTTATTTTAACCATATGGATAAATACTAAATAATTTGTGTAAATTATTCAATATTCGAATTTATTATGATATATTTGTTTTCTTTTTTAGTTCAATATCGATTAATAAATCGATATTTAGGTAAGATTTGTGCAATATCGATATATATATATGTTAATTTCTATGTTTTATTGAAATTTCGCTTAAAAAATATGAAAGTCATATAATTGATAATACTGCATATAATAATGCTACGCGTGAGTTCACTTTGATTTGCAAATTATTTTAATGTTGAGTAATATTATTTAAAATATAGTTTGAATCATAAATTGGAATGTAAAACGTATATAACTTAAGAAAATATTTTTATGAAAAATTAAATGTATTACTTTCATATATAATATAACAGTATAAACATGTCAAGCTTCGAATGAAGTTAGTGAATATAATAAAACTCATTAGAATTGGAACGAAAATGAAAGTCAAGAACCTAAAATTGATAGATTTCTTTATAGATGCTTTTTATAAAAAAATTCAATAGGTTTTTTTATGTTTACTTTTTAATTTAGTTGATTTATTTTAAATAAAAAACTATAATTCATTCAAACTGGACCTAATTTGTGCTTACGCTTATCATGGAGAAGGGGCTTTGCGAATATGTACTAATATCAACAAATAAAGAATCTAATGACTAGTGATTATAGCCTAGTGACCAGTGTCTACAGTAATGGATGACTATTGACTGGTAGCCACTAGTAAGTGGCTGGTGAACCGTTAGTGACCGACGGCTAGTTCCTCGTGGCCACTGCCGGGTGTCCCTTGAGGCTAATGTCTAGTCCTTCATGAGTAGACACTAGATACTGGTTTCTAAACGCTAGTATGTAGGTTCTAGTGACCACTGTCTGGTGTCTCTAGTGACTGGTATCTAGTGTCTAGAGGCCGGTCAGTGACCGTGGGTGGATGGTGTGTCGGTTGCAGGACCGCAACAACGCGCAGTCGTCGTGCGCGGGGCTGTTCGTGCTGGCGCACCTAGGCTTCGAGTGGGGTGGCGCCTGGCTGCACGTCGACATGGCCGCGCCCGCGCACTGCGTCAGTACCCTCCCCCATAGACCATATAATCTGGACATATTTTGTGTCAGCTCTGTCCTTAAGGACAATTATATATCCTTTCCAGTTTCATTCACCGTCTTTATCCAAGATGGATACCTTGCAACCCTTCACATTTGTAACTCCTACCACAATCTTTTTTTAATAATTCCACACTTTATTGCCAATTTCTCCTATTTTCTTAACAATTTACCTTATACTCCGTCCATTTTGCCTCTATTTCATAACACTGACGTTCTTCTTCTACTTTTTCCTTGCACCATTTATTTCTCTTTTGCAATTCACCCTCCTTCTTACCAGCAATGCCTCACGATCCTGCCAATTTACCCCGTTTTCCAATTTCTTATTTATTTATTTCATTTTCTGTTTTTTTTTTTACTTTCTCTTCTGTCCAAATTCCGTCCTAAATCCCACCCAAGTTTGGTCTTAAAGAGAATCCCTTTTATACTTTCCTAACCTTAAATACTTTTAAAAAACGTATCACAATTCTGGACTGGTTTTACACCAGTCGCAAAAGCACGCACAAAAATGTGATTGTAAATACGACAGGTTGTGGGTTCGATTCCCATTCGATATGAAATATTTTCCTTTCCTCACTCTGGTAACGAGGCAAAGCGCGGTGTTGACACTTAAACCACAATGCGTCCAAAATTCGGCGGAAAACGGAAATGTCTTATTCAGAACGGAGTGTCTTAAGTTGAGGTTGCCAGGTTTACTCTGCCCACCCAGCGGGATACAGCGTGAAGTTATAAAAAAATTTTTAAATACGATCTGTTCAAATTCTTATGTTTTTTTTAATAAAAATATATATTTCTTTCCCATAAGTGTGTAATAACACTTTAAAAATACTTCTTGTACCTTCCACACCCTATTGCCTTACCTTAGAAATGCTAAATCTGACACATTCCTTGTATTCGGAGGGTCCATAACGTTGAATATTTGCATCATTATTTAACTTTTTTTATTTTGTTTTATTTTTATTAATTTTGAGTTTTTATATATATATATATATTATGGACCGCCCGCACTATTGAGATAGTCAAGGAGAACCTATTCTTAACTTTAGTTAGAACCCAAAGTAAAAATAGTAACCAGATTGGGGAAACAAAATTATTTTGTATATAAACGTTATATTGAACGCACAAACATCGGGTACAGTCAGTTTTTAAACATAAATTTAAAAAATGTATTGAATAAAAAAAGTTTTACTTATTTAAATAAAGTCGTTTTTTTTTAATATTTAGATTAAAATGAATGAAGTTTACTCATATAAATTGTACCATAGGATTATTTTGACTGTTATGAATAGAATGATTGACTTCTAATCCTATATATTTATACAATCTTCATTGTTTTATTATTTTAGAATGTTATAATTAGAAAGTTATACTTTTTTTATTACATTTTGTATAAAATTTGTACATTATTCCTTTTAATTTTGAATTTTAAAGAAACATTAAAACTTGACCTTTTTAATTGTTGACTATGGAAAGTTTCAATTATTTCAACATCCTTTTAATTAAATTTTATAATGTTTTATTATATACAACACACACACACACATATATATATATATATATATATATGAACGTGTCTATCAGTTAATTATATGCAATGTTCGTGGATTAGTCCGATTAAAATAATCAGAATACAAATGTTTCCCTGATCTGGCTCAACAGCGTAGTCTTAGATTTTGAACTTATAAGTACTTTATAAGTAAACTTAATATAACAATAATAAGATTATATTCTGGACTTTTCGTTACTTTCAACACCCTAAGTACGCGATATGTTAATATTATTGGTGCAATTTTCAGGGTGAACGTGCAACAGGATATGGTGTGGCATTACTGAACGTACTATTCGGTGCTCATTCTAGTAGTCGTCTTTTACGCGCTCTCAGCCCTAACTGACGACCCCCATAACCCCACTAGTTCTGTACAACACTCATTACCATTTTCAACTTTTGATAACCCCTAATATAACTAAACTCCTATTATTTTTCTTATATTACTGCTTTTTCTTTAATAATTCTAATAAACCAGCGCCATCCCAAGAAAGTCATCGATTTTTTACCCTCATTTTTCTTTACTTGAGTTGTAAATAACTTATATTTTATGCTTAATAATGATTTAATTATTAATAATGTTTAATACAAGTTATACAAAGTAATTAACGTAAATAATTAAAATTAAGAAAGAAATAACTGTAGCATTGTACCCTTTTTTTAGTTAAACTTTTAATTCACCTTCAATAAAACCAGTTAAGTACATTTAATTAAGTATGTAGTTCGATATTCTTACTAAGAATGTTGTTAACATGCTATAAGTTTCTTAATTAAAAAAATGTCTTAAAAGTATGTATTTAAAATATTAATAATATATTTCAAAAATATATATTAAAGTACCTAACCTTCCCATCTTAACTTTGGACAATTTCTATCTCACTAGAAGCACTAAGACATTCTATGTTAAAATCTGCTTTAAAAAAGTATGCATTTTCAATAATCATATTCCGTGAAGCATTTTTAATCAGTAGAGTATTTAATTTAGTGAGTCACAATCATATTTTAATATATAACGTCTGTATCTGCAACTGTATGTAAACTTGATGGTTGTGGGTTCAATCCCCACTCATGGGACAAATCGTTTCTATGGCCATTGTTTGGTTGCGGCGTTGAGTTCCATCATTCACAGTTTTTTTTATTTTAACAATTTTGTATGAAATTAAAATGTAAGAATAAACGAACTATGTATGCAAGTTTTATAATTTAATGTATATAAAAAATTCTAATAAATCAAGTACATTCTTAATTTTTTGTTCGTTTTAGATCTAATTTAAATGTATTTTAAAATAAAATGATTAATTTTCTCATTGCATTACATTTCACAATGTTTTTTTTTAATATTTTTTATAAGAATGTATCAATTTCTTTTGAAAAATATGTAATAAAATATCATAATAACATTATATAACATAGTAAATAATAACATCTCATGTAGATATAACATGGATAATGTAAAAAAAAAAACATAAACTGAGTATATCAAACCAAAATAATATTGTGTTCAACTAAAATAGTTTTGTGACGAAATCAACCCTTTTTTAGTACTTGTATTTTAATAAATAGTTATTTACACCTTGGTCTTTTCTTTCTTTAACATTTTACAAATTTTTTATGGTAATACTGAAAACAGACGTGAGTCGATCTGAAGTTGAAAAAACAGTCAGTTCTTAGATGTGACTTGCAAATTGAACCACTGCATATCGTATAAATAATATTTTTGCATTGTATTCAATAAATACTCTATATTATTTTATTACATAAGCGAATAGATTATATATTTTTAAATATAAGTTATTTTAAAAAATATATTTCAAAATATTAAAAAAAACACTTCCAAGGGCGGGACAATTATTATTACCAATGGAATTTATTCAATCATTGACCACTTTTATTGTAAATCTCTGATTAACTGAAGAAAATATTATTATGAAATAATGTAACTACATTACATACGCATAGTTTTATCTCACGTTTTCCTTTCCATATTTTATTGAACTACTAAGAATGGTTAAGGGAATAAATAAAACAGCCAATAAAATGTTTGGTTATTGTATTACCAGTCAATAATGTATGGGTGATATAATACTAGAGTAATGTATATAAAAGCAATAAAAATCCAAATGTAGACAAAAATAAATGCACCTTTGCGCCTATATATGGCAACAATACGTCACGCGATCATTGCACCCTGCCACGACGAATATTTTGGAAAATCCCCCAAAGAGACCACAAATTAATCCTAAAATAAATAAATCTTTGACATTGAAAAATAAATATAATTTTTTAACATGAAAAAACATTAAAAAAAGATAAGAAAATAAATTGAAATGACTTCTTAAAAATACTAAATGGGCAAGATGCAGCGTTCCAATAATAAAGGCAAAAGTCCACATGTATAATGCCAAGAGCACATCACTAAAATATATTGTCACACAATATATCATTACAAAATACGAATCGAAATTCTAATTTATATTTTAAATATAAAAACATTACAAAAATTTCTTTAAATCCGTTACAAATACTTTTATTCTACAAAAGTTTTCTGAATATGCCACTTTTGACTTGAATTTAAAGTACCTTACACCACAAATATTTTAACGAAGCAATACTGAAAAGATGTTGTTTTCTCCATTCATTTACTATTAAACTTTGGTTGATTATTACAATAATATATGTAGAACATTATTGTCTTTTCCCTAGATATAGACAATAGTATTGCTAGGTTAAAATAGAAACATGTATTTGTGTTAAAGAATTCATAAGTCCCTGACGCCGGTGCCGTAGTTGGCGCCGCCCGCTCTATTCAGGGCATCTTTGAATTGATCAATATCTATTTCAGCTTGACTCTCCAGTTGGAGTTCCACAGCAAAGTTCTGAAAAAAAAAATCAGTCATTAAAATATTATTATTATTTTCAACTGACAAAATAAGTAGAAAAAATTATTAATATATCAGCTCTGATTTTTATATATATATAAATTAAAAAGATTAGAGTAATTATATTTAAAATGAAAAAACATGCTATATTAAAATACGATTTACTTAAATCACGATTAATAAAATGGAAAACTAGCGTTAAACGCGCAAAATAATTAAGTATTAAAATAAAATCATCGTATAGAGACCGCCACCTAAGTTCATTTTAATATGAAACAAGCGTAAAATGAAATGTTTCAAATCAACCAATCACGAAACATCATTTTAAAAGTCAGTTTGAGTTTGACAGTTAACGTCAACTTGGCAATTATGTTCACGGTATTTTTTTCATGTTGCTCTTTCTACTAAATAAAAGAAAATCATAAATAATTATGGAAGATTTATACAACAAATTACCGTGCAGAGAAGGCCAACTGAACGAGTTATTAGATCTTTTAGGCGAAGGCGATGAAGTGTTACCGATATCATTATTTATTAGCGGTAATATGGCCACAGGGAAAACTGTATGCTTGAAAACTGTTTTAGAATACTTGGAGTTTAAACATGTTTTTATTGATTGTATTGAATGTTATTCACCTAAAATTATGTACGAAGCAATTTTGACAGGACTGGACGACGATTTGGTAGATATAAAATGCGATTCTCTATGGGAACTTATAAACAATTTAAACGCAATCGCAAATAAACAAACTGCGTATCGCCCGTTCGTAATAGTATTCGATAGAGCCGAGAGACTTCGCAACATGGACCACAGCATAATGTGTACCCTACTACGCCTCCGTGAGTTTTGTAATCTAAACATATGCTCTATATTCGTCACTCATTTAACATACGACAATTTTTACTTTAAAATGGGAGTACGAGAACCTATAAAGATATACTTTCCAAACTACAACAAAGAGGAGCTGTTTAAAATAATATTTCTGCATCACAAGTCGTTTGTGCGATACGTAACAGGCAATAACGATACTGATTGTGATACAAAAGATGAGTTAGAGAATCCGGAGCTGTTTGCAAACTTTCTCAACGCATTCTTGAGCGTGTTCTACCGACCGTGTCGTGATTTGATTGAATTACAACACATGGCTAGAGTTAATTTCGTAAAATACTGCGAACCGATTGTTAAAAATGAAATTAGGGCCACCGATCTCACTAAACTGTGGAGACACATAGCACCTATACTGAAAATAAGTCTAGAAATGCTTTATTTACGCGTAAACTCTTCTAAGCCATCATTAGAGTCACCTGGTAAAGAAAACTCAGATTGGTCAGAATCACAGAGTTACAATTTCGAAAATACTTTAAAAAAAGAATTACTATCAACAAAAACATTTGCGCAAAGTTTTGAACTACCGTATTACGCCAAATTCTTATTAATCGCTGCATATTTAGCCAGCTACAACCCGCCAAAGGAGGACAAGAGATTATTTATGAAAAATCATGGAAAACAAAGAAAACGATTACAACAAGTGAACGCTAAAGCTAAAATAAGCGAAAAACTTAATACTCAATTGGGTCCGAAAGTATTCACATTAGATAGATTATTAGCTATATTTTATGCAATTGTGGAGGATAAAATTGGCTTGACAAGTAATTTGTTGGCACAAATAGCTACTTTGGTTGAATTGAAACTGATAGCGGGAGGTAAAGAAATAGATTTAGACACATCTAAGTATAAATGCATAGTAGGTTACGATTTCATCTCTGCCGTGGCACAAACTGTTGGTTTTAATGTTAGGAAATATTTATATGACTTTATATGAATATACTACATTATTAACAATGTTATTTATTAAATGATTGATCTGTGTATTTTTTGTTTTAATAATTTGAACCTACCATATTACTATAATTTAAGTCAATGAAGTTAGTATTAAATAGAGTATTAACAACATAATTAGACCACTGTCAAACCTTTAATCCAGCACAGCTTTGACAAATGTATAAAACTAATTTATTTCTAACCATACAAAGCTACATAAATTGACACCTACCCTTGGACAACATAAATATCTTAAGATTTGAACCTGTACCCCTCCACTTTTGAACCACTAAGCTACAGGACACTCGGATAAGGACATGATTTTTTTAAACTTGTAATTCTGACATCAATCTTATGACTTGATATGATATGATATTTATTTTCTAGTGAAATAATTTTACTGTAAAAATATTACTGAACCTAATATACTCATACTTAAAGAATATTGATAAGAATATTTGTCATAAGATAAGATTGAGTTACACTTAAAAACAATTAACAACTGTCAACGAACTAACTTCAAAGGGCAAAGAAAAGGTATGTTTATGATTGATTGTTAAAGTTAATCTATGTTCAATATCATTATGAAATAATAATACTTTTTATTGAGTATTAAAGCTAAGCATTGCAATTTATTATACATGCATAAAAATAAAATCAACTTCACGCTGTATCCCGCATACAGCACGGTAGGCAGAGGGAACCTAGTGTTAAGACACTCCGTTTCCCACTTTCTGCCGAATTTCTGGAGGCATTGCGTGTTGAGTGGCAGAACTCAACGCCGCGCTTTGCCTCGACACCAGAGCGAAGAAATGGAAAGGAACGTAAATAAATATTTCACTTCCTCGAGTAGGGATCGAACCCACAACCGTCGCGTTACAGTCACACCCTTATGCCGCTACGCCACGATGGCCTCAATCATTTTCTAGGTAATTATCAGTTTTCTTTGAAATTTACATTTCTTAATCATTGGTGTGACGGCATGATTCATTTATTTACATAGAAATTAATTTCTAAGCCAATATTTGTCTTAGACTGATCCTACTAATATTACCATTGCATAAAATAAAATATTCTAATTAGAATTAAGTAAGAATTGACATAAAATAGACAAAGTGTACAACAATAGAATATCGAAACGCCCTCATGGCGCAGTGAAAGAACTATGTATCTAAGAATACATAATGATTGTGGATTTGATACTCACTCTTAGCAATTTGCAGGCAAATCCATTTATCAGAATTTAATATAAGAAAATATGTACTCTAAATACTTACAGATATAATATCCTTGATGATCGCCTTGTCGGTGGACATCTTGGCGCGGTTGATGACCGACACGTTGGGCCCCACCCACGTGACAAATAAAAACTTCCGACGTTTTGACATCTCGTCACCCATTTGTAATCTAAGAGAAAAATTTATTGAGAAATAAATGTATAAATCATATTATTTATTACGCTGCAAACTGTGTGTAGGCAGAGGGAAATTTTGAATCTGGTATTAAGACACTAACGTTCCCCAACTTTCCGTTACAAAAACAAAGAAATAAAACTAAAGAATATTTCATTCCTCCGAGTGGGAATCGAACCTACAACCGTCGGACGCTAGTTCCCCTGCGCCACGACGGGCTCATTCGATCTTTGTATTCTATTGCTAAACAATCAAAGAGCTTGTTTGGCTCATTGTTTAGTTATTTAAAGACCGGACTGGTTACCTCTTCGAAACTTGAAAAAACATTTTCATGTTGAAGAAGTCTATGCCGAACTTATATTAACTCCGGTAAGAATTCGTCTCCCGCTATTTTCATTTAACTTAGATCATATTATCCGATCGAAATATTACCCGATTCAATTCTTAATTAGCGTTTTATTTTTATTTGCCGTATTTTTTTATCTTTACTTACCGTACCGTACTTACCGTATTTTTTATTTATCGAATAGGTTAATACTCTTCGTCTTCTTCTTCTCAAATCTTATTTATATACAAAAGACAAATGCAAAACAAAACAAAAAAGAAGTTCACCTGAGGTAACCAAAAGCGCGCTCTTCGTCCGCGAACTGCGTGCGGAACTCGGTGAAGTCGCTGCCGCGCGCCGAGCACACGATGCGGGCGCCGTCGAACTTGAACACCGCCCTAAATAATAGACAGTACAATAATTAATATATTTTTTTCCAGCTTCACGCTGTATCCCGCTTGTAGCAGGGTAGGGCAAAGGGAACCTAGTGTTAAGACACTCCGTCCTTCACTTTACACCGAATTATAAAGACATTGTGTGTTGAACGAAAAAATGTAAATAATTATAAATAATAATTCATTCCTCCGAGAGAGAATCGAACCCACAACCGTCGCTTTACAGTCACACGCTAGTGCCATTGCTTCACGACGACCTCTTAATATGAATATATTATTTTGCATGTAAATGAAAAATCAACAGCAACATCAAAAGTAAATAGAAAAGAAAAAGACCACACTGAACAGAACACAAAAAATATATTTTTTAGGTAAACAAATCGCAAATTTAGATTATTTATAATTCTGTAGGCATTTAGCGTAAAAGACCAAAATAATCAAATTATATATTTAGGTATTATATAGGTCTACTCAATAAAATGAGAATAAAAAAAGAAAATGTATAGCAATTTGGACGTAGCGCGATTTAATCCCGGCGGCCTCTTTAACAATTTTTTTTTTTAAAATATTTTCTAAAAGTATTTTTCTTTCATGATTTCAATATTAAATTTCAAGAAATACAAATGCAATTTCACCAAAACAAAAAGTCGACAATATTCCACCTATATTTACATTCCTTTTGCAAATTACCACTATTACCGTACGTTGTTTCATTAACCAGGCAAGCCTAGTCTAGACGCGGCGCTTTTGATCGGAGCGGAACAAAAAGAGTGATGACGTAGTCACAAGAGACTACGGCATCAATACGTGATGGAAAAGAAAAGCTCAGAGAAAATGAGTTGAAACAGTCTTAGAAAAATACTAGATAAAAGTTTTCAGTAGATACTCATCTACTACGTGTAGAAGAGTTAAGGTAGAAGGGGGAACCTAGTGTTAAACTTAAAATATACCTTTATCCGGTTTCCACTAAACTAATATTAAAATTTTCAGATACTATTTAATATTTTCATTTTCTCGCTCTGACGAAGCGCGTCGTTGATTTCCGTCAATCAACAACTGCCCGCAGAATTCAGCGAAAAGAGGGGAACATAAGTGTCTTAATGGGAACGGAGTGTCTTAACACTAAATTCCCAGATTCCCTCTGTCTACCCTGATATGTATGAGATACATGGTGCGATAAAAATACCAACTTCTATTTATTTTGCCAAATTTATATTACAGTACAAACTATTTAAAGATTTTGGAGTTATAACCAAAAAACCGACCAAATGCAGCCATGGCTGTTCATAATTTTGAGGTACGGAACCCTAAAATATGACTTACCATTCAGTTGGTGAACTGTCGGCTCTCACATCCTCGTACGCGGCCCGTATCGTGTCGCGGTCCAGTCCCGTTGTCATGGTAACCTGGAGCGAAATTAAAATATATATTAGTTTACTTACTAAATTTCTCAATTTTAAAGACAATCGGTAATCTGGCGTAACTCAACGCCTTTTTTAAGCTAGAGGATATTTAAGTGTATAAATTTTAAACAAATAATAACATACTCTATCAAATTAATTTTGAATTTACAACATCATAAGACACTTGGGTTCCGTATGCTTTTCCTGCTATATGTTTTGCATAAGAAGCGCTAAACCACGAAAAACACATTTAGATTAATGTGAACGATTACTTTGATTTTGCCAAAATTAACAAGAAATGCATTTATCATTAGGTTTCCATCGGTAATTCGGCTTAGATACTGTAAATTGAATCATGAGATATAAAGCTATCTTGATTTGTAGATTTGATTAAATCATATAATATAGTTAGTAAAGACTATCGTAGCGCAGCGGCACGGCATCTGACTAATGCGTTGGGCTGTGGATTCGATTCTCATCCGAGGGAATGAATTACATATTTTCATTTTCCCGAGCGAGTACAAAACAAAATGAGGCGTTGAGTTCCATCTGGAAATGAGGATGGACTGTCCTTATATTAGGTTCCTTCTAGCTATCCCACCATTTGCAGGATATAGCGTGAAACTAAAAAAAATGAATCAAATCAAAGCTATATTGATTTGTAGATTAGATTTAATTATATAATAAATTAAATGATTATGATGGTTATAAAAACACTAAATGTTATCTGTGCAAGACAATATAATAACTAAGAGTTGGCATAAACCTTTCCCAATTATAAAATAAAGTATACAGGGTGGAATAGAACGCACCACTTTAAATGAAACCACAGTTTTAACTACTCTATAAAAGCCTAATATAATTCAGAAAAAAAAATAATTCTCAAAAATTAAAAAGTTATTTTTTCAAACAAAATAAATAATAAAATAATCGTTTTAAAAAAAAACACCATTTGTAAAGTGTAATATTATCACTCACACACTTACCTGTCAAAGCGGCAACGTCGCACA
>DWGR01002303.1:0-13943 GCA_018247715.1 Heliconius burneyi
CTTACCTATACAATATTAAAAAAATCTCAAGTTTGAATCGAAAACTTAACCATCGTTTATACACGTAAATTCAGACATTTCTCGACTTCCCATTCAAGGGGTACAGGATGACAAACAAAACAAATAAAAAATATTTTCAAACTTTACAATTTAAAAGATTAGTTCGGTCAGTACTAAATATTCAAGATCTATAAATATCTAAATATCGTGGATTTAAGGAAAAAAATGTTAAGATCTTCTGTAATTAAAGTAAAGATATTGTTATTTTATAAATATCCAATCTTAGAAAGATAAATAAAGACTAAGAATAACAATGTTCTAAAATTCTCAAGTCTCATTCACATTCTCAGACTCAAGTGCGTAGAATAATTAACGAAAACCGAGACCATGTCTGTACCGATTGGCATATTTAAATTTTGGGTTAAAAATCGGGACTTCTACCCAAAATAGGGTGGTCTGGTAACGCTTTATATATCAGAGATTAATAAGAAAAAGATATCAGAATGAGCTTAAAGCTATATATATTAAAGCGATATAGATATTTATCAGAGATTAATAAGAAAAAGATATCAGAATGAGCTTAAAGCTTATACTTAACTGTGTATTGTGTGTACTTAATAGTGTTTACTTAATTCCCTTATTATAAATTCGTAGCATGCGCGTAGCCAGCCTGTAACCTTTTCATAATAATAACCTAAGATGTCTTAGCAATACGTAAGACAGCGAATAAAATTATAATAATTTGATTAGCTCAACACTGTATCTCGCACATATCAGGGTAGATATAGGAGAACCCGGGAACCAAATGTAAGACATTCCGTTCCCGAATTTCAGTGCTGAGTGGCGGAACTCAATGCCGCGCTTTGCCATATTACCAGAGCGAGGAAATTGAAATATAAAATATTTCATTTCCCCAAGTGAGAATCGAACCCACAGTAACCACATAAACAGTGTTTTTTTGTGAATAAATCCAATGAAAATGTAATTAGCTTCACACAGCAGGGTAGGCAGAGGGAACCTCGTGTTAAGACATTCCTTCCTTCACTTTCCGCCGAAACTGGAGGCAATGCGTGTTGAGTGGTGGAACTCAACGCCGTCTTTTGCCTCGACACTAGATCGAAGAAATGCCTCAAGAGTGTGGCAAAAAGTGGAGAATAGAGTGTCATAACACTAAGTTCTCTCTGCTTATCCAGCTATATGCGGGATACAACGTGAAGCTAAAAAAGTCATTATTACCTTAAAGAGAGACTGTCCTTGTCCATGGGCATAGATGCTCTTGGCCGGCCGATGTCGGCGGTGACGAAGCGTAGCTTATATCCTGGCAACAGAGTAGGATCCCGGTTCACAGCAGCCACAGCTAATGGTAAAGCACCCAGAATAGTCTGTAAAATTACATATAAGTTATATACCAGTTTCACGCTGTATCCCGCAAACAACAGGATAGGCAGAGGGAACCTAGTGATAAGACATATAATTAAAAAAAATACGTAGCAGGATTTGAATCTGCTTATTTTGGAATTCATCTAAGCTTTAATCTAAGTAGTAATTAAAACAAACAAGTAGAACATTTACAATTTCATATCCAGTCATATAAAAAAATTAATTCGGTCCTTACAATGTTTGTTGTTAACTTGTCGATTAAAGCTAATATTGTATTCATAAAAAGAGAAACTTTTATATTAAAAATAGGTTAAACGAAAAACAAATACAATGTGGTCAGGCGTGGCGCAGGGGTATATACGTGCGACTATTGACTTAACAGGTTGTGGGTTCGATTCCCACTTAATGATATGACAGCGGAGTCTCCCAATACTAAGATTCCAGACTTTCCTCTGCCTACCCTGCTAAGTATGGGACACAGCGTAATTGTAAATTGGTTCCTTCCTCTGGTAAATGTAAACTCAATGCCATTCCTTGCTTTATTACTAGAGTATGGAAATGAGAATCATTCAACCCACACCCGTCGATTTACAGTCTGACGCTGTGACACTGCGCCAAGACTTAGTTTCTTAAGTATACCATAGTTCATCTCATGCTATTTCCAATCAACTTCTAGCCATATTGAACCTATTTATTATGAAAGTCTTTACAATAATTAATTATTAAAAGTGCAACTTAGTTATGTGAAGAGCGACGAAAGGACAATGTTCTTAAAGCACTTACTAAGGTCCTGATAAGTACCAGGCTTTGTAAAAAGACACGATTTCAAATTTGCATTTAAAATTCAATATTAGTTTACAATTTCTTAAGCTTTCATAAAAATCTTAAAAAAATAAACAAAAATTTTGTTATTACTCCATTTCGTTTGTTTTTTATTTAGTTCTCCATTTTGTTATACCTTCATTATTATGAAGTTTTAAAAAATTTTTTAGGGGATCTAGGATCTTAGTATCTCACACTGCCGTTCCCATTATGACATTCGGGCTTTTCACTTTTCTTCGAATATTGAAGGCATTACGCGTGGAAAAATACCTGGCGGAAACCGCGCCTTGCCCTGTTACCAGAGCGAGAAAATGAAAACACCAAAAACTTCATTCCCCGAGAAGGAATCGAAGCCACAACCCGCCACAATTACACTCGTACAATTGTGCCTCTACGCCATGACTGGCCTCATACTCGTACATCATGCTGATACAAAGTTTGATAAAAATAAAAATAGACACTCTAGTATAATAATATTGAAAATATGAAAAACTTGTTTGGCTGGACGCGCTAATTTCAAAGATTAGTTATATTGCGCTACGATCAAAAAAATCTTACGCAAAAATGAAAAATGCCGTATAAACGGGATAGCTTCAGGGTTTCTAACAGCATGATACACAATTCTTGCGTATTCGTACATTCCCATTAAAACATTTCCGGTCCCCATTTTTCGCAAAATTTTCAAAGCATTGCTTATTCAATTGGCCTCGTTCTCAGAACGAGTAAATATTAAGTATTCTATTGCTCGAACCCACAAACCTCGCGTAAACCTCAATGATATGCAAAACCTAAAAAAATAAATATTAAATATTTTGTACGCTTAGTACAAAGTACGTAGTTTAATAAAAGAAAAATACGCCCCATCGGCGTTAATGTTTCCATGATATGATGAAGCTATGAGGAAATAACAAAATTATTAAAATCTGTGACGCCGTACCTGTTAATAATGAAGTCTCCATTATTACGGAATTACTGTATTCCATGTCGTTCTCGTTCACAATAAGATCGAATAATATTTTTTAACAGAAAAAAAAAGCAGTAAACTAAAACGTTGAAATTGAGTTATTTATCCCTTTGTCGCGTACATAGATACTTAATGTAAATTTAACTGTTACGAGATATGGTTTTCTCGTGGATACCATTAAATAAAAATGAATCCTATCAATCGAGAATTCTATGGTACCTCGAATTGAGGACCGCCTCCTTTTGCAGAAGTTAGTCAAAATAAAAAAAATCAGGGCACGCGCAAGTTGGGCTCGTCCCTCGAGGGTTCCGTACAAAAATTGAAGGTTTCGAGCTGTTTTTGAAATTCAAGCTTAGCTTGGTTCTAGGCCTTTCATCTGATACCTCACTCGAAGTAGCAGCTTTAATATTAAATTTTGTCCTCTTTGAATTTGACCATAAATGTATGGTTTTTTCCTAAACAAGTACTATCAGTAGATTTTAGCTGCCAAATTTTATAATTTTAGGTCAAATTAGCCTATTAATTTTGATTCCCTTTGTAGTATCGAAATACGCGAGTTTTGCTTTATAAACGGCCATATCTTTTTTTAAAGTAAATATAGAAATACTTTTTTTTCAGGAAATCATACGACCGTAGGTCTGGGTTATGGTTTGAATTTCATCGCTATATCTAGAAGCGTTCCTGAGGAAGAGCCTCTTCAGGAACGCTACTAGATCAGACAGACGTATGGACAACAAAGTAGTCTTATAAGTGTTCCTGTTTGGAAAGGAATACTGGGAACCTACTATTAAGACACTACGTTCCCATTAAAACATTTCAATTCTCAACTTTTCACTGAATTTTGGAGACATTGCGTATTGAATGGTGGAACTCGCGTCCAGCGCCATGCACCATGAGGTCCAGGGCTGGCCTCAAAATTCTGTAATCCACCATTTTGTCGCGACGGCTATTTTGGACTTACAACAATACGTATTATTATATTTAATTTTATTCTTCATTCATTTTTATTCTTAAATATATATTAAGTCTACACTGGTAATTACTTAACGGTTCTTCTCAGGACGGGAACAATTTATACATTATACGGAATAGAACTTTGAATACTATAGTTTACATGAACTACGATCACATGAATACACCATATACCTATTGAAAATTAGTTTCCAGTAGTTAACTGGAATATTAATCAGATAGTTTTGGAATCCAGACCTAGACTAGACCAAGGGTTACGTCTATTGATAATTTGCCGTACAAACGTACCTTGTTAGTTCAGATATCATAATTTTAAGTTACTTGGACTTGGTTATACAGTGGGCAGAGGGAGAATATTATCTAAATATATTTTTTGACAAGCGAACATGGATTAAATAAAATTTCAAATACTTATTTGATAGCAAGAGAAAATTTTGTGTCTAGAGACACTCCGTTTACTCCGTTCATCCAATTTCCATCCCAAAAAAAAATCCAACATTATTTGTGTATATGAACACAAACCTACCGTTCAATTCCCAATTCGTGACAATGAATTTATGAATTATTTATTCCTTCGATCTGGTTATAAGACAAAGAGTGGCGTTAAGTTTCTCAACTCATTACATAAAACCTCGGTTGTTCAGTCGGGTTGCAAATAAACGGATCGATTGTGATAAATGGAGTGTCTTAACACTAGGTTGCCTCTGCCTACCCAGCCATATACTTGATATAGCATGAAACTTTAATTATTCAATATAAAAATATACCTTTATTTAAATTATAGGTACTCTCTACAGATACTTTAATAAATTTGGCTCAGGATCACAAGACGACGAAGATGAATATTTTTTAATATGATAAACAAGTAACGCATATTGTTCTCTTGAGAAATCATCAAATATTTTTTATATTTTTGGCATCTTCGGTAACTATTCATCATTTTATTTGACATATTCCTAATCTCTATAAGTAAGTATTTCATACGGTGATGGTGGAGGTGGTGGCGGCAGTCATAGTGGTAGTCAACGAGTGGTTAAGGTGGTCCTATGGAAAACTTCACTTAATTAGGTGCAAACACAACATGCAAACTAACATTTTGGTATATTGACAAGAACATACAATACCTAATAAATTATCCTTTCCTGCTTCTTTAAAAGGTTGTTTTTGTTCTCATGTAGAACTTATTCTCTAAGTTATTAGGTATTATTTCAAAAAAATTGTATATCGTTGACATGAAGTAAGGGCTTGTAATTTTCAATATCATTGCTATTAAACAAATTAACACTCTCCTGTTTTATTATATTAGTAAAGATATAATTTAGGGTAATTTTTATCTGGACTATAATTTAGGGTATTTTAATTCTTTATTCAACTTTTAGAGGTCGCTGTTGCTAATTATACATTTTAAGAAATCCCAATATTATTTTTCAAAAGACTTTACGGATACTTTTAGGGATAGTGATCCCAGGTTTCAGAGAATAAGCTCTTCATATTCTACTGTTTCATTTCTGAGCCGTCGAACTGAACACTTTAATCATGTTGTCTCTAGTAATCCCTATAGAACATGTCGAAACTTTAATTCTGTAGATTTTCTTGGTAGTATCTTGTTCAGCAAACGATCAAAGTAGATACTAATTTTATTTCTAAAGAAAATGTCAATAGTTTCTAAAAGGAATATAATAGCTTACCTTTTAGGACATTCTGTTATTTCCAATAAGGGCTTATTAAAAGTAATTCTATTAAATAAATTTTTAAATAGTCTTAAAGAACAACGGCGCCATTGAGGCTTAGCTTGGAACTACATCTGTTTGTATACAAATTGCTAAGTACTTCGTATAGTACTTAAGGTATTTACATTTTCCTTATGTGGGGACAAAACACTTTTACGATTTCATAAAATTATTATTTTCATTCTAGTTTACAATGTCTAACAGATATGTGTGATATGAACCAACACGTTGTCGTATACAACTGTTACATCCTTGAAAATTAAATTATTAGGGTTCCGTACGTTTTAAAGAAATAAGGAACCCTTATAAGATCACTCTCTTTACAGTACAGGTCGTGTCCGTCTATCTGTCCGTTCGTCTGTCTGTCTGTCAAGACCCTTTATCTCAGGAATATCTTCAACATCGGATTGAAATTTAAACCGAAAATTTAAACTCAAATCTACGGCTCCATGATTTTCTGAAAATATAATTTTTATATTTACTTTAAGAAAAGATATGGCTGTTTTATCGCAAAAAATGCATATTTCGACACTATGAAGAGAATCAAAATTCAAAGGGTACTTCCGGTTGACCTAGAATTATGAAATTTTGCAACTAGCATCTACATATAGTGCTAATTTAGAAAAAACTCTGAAAACTATACATTTGTGGTGAAATCCTAAAAATAATAACCTTAAAAGGGGGACAAAGCTTGGTATTAAAGGCGTTAGTTCAAATTAGTTATCACGTGAAGGGGCTCTGGTTAAGCGAAGCCTGAATTACAGAAAAAGTTTGATACCTCCAATTTTTGTACGGAACCCGTTGAGCGAGCCTGACTCGCGCTTGTACGGTTTTTACTTATAATATAAAAGCGAAAATATTTTAACACTTTGATTTCTAAATATGTTTCTAAACGTATTGTTAATACAAAATCTCGACAGTAAGCTCAAATAAAATAAATTACTAACATATGTAAATACTAGTGGTAGACACGTCGGGGATCATGAGGTTAAAGGCTTATTGCCCTCTAAGGTGCCAAGACAGCTGTAAATCTCGAAAATTATTTTCACGATATATTTATGTATATAAGAATCAATGTATACTTTTTTAACTTCAAGCTGTATCCCTGCTTTGTGCGCAGGGTAGGCAGAGGGGAACCTAGGAACCTTATATTAAGTTACTCCATATACCATAAAGATTAGTCAATTCCCCACTTTTTGAATTCTTGAGACATTCCCTGATGAGTGACGGAAATTAAGATCGCGTATTGCCTGGCCACGAGTGAAAATGCTACCTACTACCGTCACGCTACAGTGGCACGTTTGTGTCCCCTTGCCACGACGGCCTCGTTAAAAGTTTTCTTTTTTCGTATATTTATTTATTTATTTAAAAAAAAACTAGGGTCCCTCTGACATTATCAGAGACAAACAAAAACAAACTTTTACGTCTAATATTTTTATTTTCACCACCTAGGGGTGTTACAAAAATAATAAAAAACTGGTTAAGTACGAGTAGGACTCGCCCACGGAGGCTATTGATTGCGAATTTGCGAATGTTCGTATGTTTTGATTGCGTTGACTTAGAAGCTTGATTTTTTCAAGGAACCATAGACCTAAATAATTGGTATTAATTTCAGCTTAAAACATCCACGCGATCTCGAGATAAAGAGTCTTGACAGACGGACAACACAGGGCTCCTATAAGGGTTCCCTTTATACTTTACGAGGTACGAAACCCTAAATAGCAACTTCTTACACCTACTTGGTAATAAAACTATTTTATACAATAATATTTGATAATATAATAAAATTTAAAAGTAACTCTTCTTCTGTAGAACCCACGTTTCTGTCGTATAACAACGTTGGTATGGTGTACATACGGCCAAGGAACACGCTTTCCCGCATCTATCTCGTATCTACGTAATTCCTTCAGCGATTCTAATTAGATTATTTTGTGGAGGTTCACGTTGCGTATACACCATGGGTATCCAGATACCATACGGAGGCGGAGCTCTTTACCTTTATGAAAACAATCAGAAGCCGTGCTAGTGTATTGTACACCTCGTACAGTTTAACTTTAGACGTAAATACTGAGAATATAACTTTAGTTAATATCGAGTGTCGGATAGTAAACCGATGAAAATTATGGCTTTATTTAATTGTTTGGAAATTATAATTATTATGTAAGTAAAAATATAAACATATATAGAGGTAAACGCGATGGTTGTGGGTTCTTTAATATTTTATATAAAATGCCGTCGTTGGCACAAGGGTGTGACTGTAACGCGACGCTTGCTTTTCTATTTTTATAATTTTTACCTTAAAGGTGTCAAAATTGGTATTGTTCTATCAGAGTAGCAGTTGTCATTAAAATTGCTTCGGTGTTTTTACTTTTAACCAACTTCCAAAACCAACCAACTTCTAAAAGGAGGAGGATCGATCGATTATCGATTTCCCTGTATTAAATAATGTTTGTTACCTTAGAACTTTCGACTGGGAGGTCGGGTTTTTTATAAGACTACAGCGAAGCAAAAAGGAGGATTATGATTTTGTATGTACGTATAGTCATCTGTTCCCTTGTAACTTCTAAAATATGTATCATCAGCTTCACACTGTATCCTACAAAGCAAGATAGGCAGAGTGGACCTAGTATTAAAACACTCTGTTCCAAAAATTCCGTTGAATTTTTCGAGGCATTGTGTGTTGAGTGGCGGAACTCATCGCCGGGCATTTGACTTGGTGAAAGCGAGACAATGAAAATATTAATAAATAAAAATCCATTCCACTGAAATTGGATAAAACCCACTACCGTCGCATAGCAGTCACACTCTTCTGTTCCTGCACCAAGACGGCTTCAAATATTTAACATAATTTGACAAAATAGGTATCATTAGAAGCATCTTTGTGCGCTAGTTATAGGCTATGTGATGTCATATTAAATTGAATGTGGCGCCGTCCTGGGGGGCAAAAATAGTAAATTATTTAATATATCAGGATTATTGTCAAATAGAAAGTCTTGCAAAAATATATATTGAGTAGACTTTTGTATGGAATCCTCCAGTCCGCTCGACGGCCGCAAGCCGAGGTTCGAGTCCCGCAGGGGGCGCCCTCACAGTCGTCGACTTCCTTACAGGCAGCCACTTAGTGCTCGCATTTCTTCAGGGACAGAGTACCCTCTTCCCTACCCAAGCGGTGTCGCTGTAAAAGCTATTGCTTTTTACAACAGGGCTAACAGCATTAACCTCGTGTTGAAAAAAAAAAGTGGAAGCTTACTTGCATATACCATACTACCTGCTTTAATTTTAACAGGAGGAAATGAAAGTGGCGCACGAATAAATGTATGGAATATATAATTTCAGATGAGAGTATTTTCTTATTTCGTACTTTTAAAAAAATGGACTTAATTTTTTACCCGACTACGGCGAAGGAAAAAGGAGGGTGATTTTGACCTGTGTCAAAATGTATGTTCATCTGTTCCCTCATAACTTCTAAAATAGTTATCATAATAAGACAAATGAGATATAGTTAGAAGCCTATTGATCATCTGCTGGTTATAGGCTATATGACGTCACGTTAATTTGACTACAGCTAAAAAAAATACGGTATCGTGTGGAATATCAAATGGCAGAGCTTTGATTTTATTATAATAAATCTGTTTTGCTACAGTAGGTGACGTACGACCACGGCTATCCTTTAATCAGATATCATCAGTATGACATATAAAAATACGTTAAAATATAATACGTGTAAGTTGTTTGATTATTAGTCAGTAATTTTTTTATAGTTTGCACATAATAAAACTAACACAATATTTTTTTGCTTACAAGGGCTTTTAGGAAGCACCTAATGCATTTTGATACCACCGGTCAGTCAGTAATTTAAGTGATGAAATCAAGTGTTTTGAGATGTTAATAAAATCTAAAGTTTCACTCGAGGAAGTGAAATATATATTTACGTTTATATTTCCATTTCTTTGCTATGTTGTCGAGGCAAAGCTCGGCATTGAGTTCTGCCTCTCAAAACGCGAGGCCTTCAGAATTCAGAAGAAAGTGGGGAACGGAGGACCATACGGTTTTAATACTAGGCTCCCTCTGCCTACCATGCAGTGTGCGGTATACAGTATGAAGCTATTTTATTTATTTTTTAAAATAAGAAACTAATGCAATCAAAAAAAGACGAAGCGTTTCGAGAAAAGATAGGTAGTGCCCCATTTACCGCTTCCGTTAATTGATCTTGGCGGCAGATTGACAATGTATAATTAAAATTATCGGCTAAATCAACGAACTTCTGACTATAAGGAAAGAATTAATTTACTCAGTAGCCTGAAATTAATAGGTACATTTTTTAATATATCGTATTTTTTTAAGAAAATACATTTAATTACCCACCCTACAAGGATGTCAAAAACATTAGTAAGTAAAGATTTCAACATATGTTAGCTTGATGAGACCGCATGATTATCGTCAAAGCTCTTGGACCGTTCCCATAAGATGCGGGCAAATCAAATCCCACTACATTTAAATTACTAAGCATTTTTCTGTTCTATATGTAGAATAACACTTATAATAATTTTATAATAATTTTATTATAATTAATAATTTCCATATAATGAATGGCAAATATATCTTAAATACACAACTCACCTGACTCCAGCCGTAAGCGCTTAGAAATCCAACAGTAATCACGTTAGAATCAGTAAAATTTCCTTTAATATTACGACAAATTTTAGCACTGCCACAATTACTTTTGACTATTTCATAAAGACTGACACCATCAGCTTCTAATTCTTCTATATCCTTATAATCTATGAGATTCATCGTTGCACCAGTATATATATTGTTTAAATATATAGACTCCATGCGCCTAGTATCTCGAGGAGTTTCTTCAGTCACATTCAGGAGATCACATTTCTTATGATGAAAAACATTTGTTACAGTTACGTTATCATCAAAAGTATCTTCTTTAACCTCGTTGTTGGCAATTTCTCGTTTTCTAATAACGTCAGATTTTAGATTTTTATATATTGTATCATATTTTACATTGTTCACGCACATAGCGTTTATATTACACACAATGATCATTACAAAGCAAATACACAATGATTCTTTCTCCATTTTTCGAGCTATCTCTCTTTTTTACCATACAGTAGATTTTTCGTTACATTTGGTATTCTGAAACAAAAGATAAAAAGTTACTTCGTTATTGTTTTTTTGTTCCCAAGAAAAGAAGAAAAGCTTTCAATTATGCGACAATAAAGTTTATTTTCATTGTTACAAAGTAGCGTAGGATAACTAAGAGTTGACTCAATGAAATGGTAAATCTTATTGTCAAGAATGTTGATATTTACGACTATAGTCGCTGTGGAAATTTCACACCTTACAATGTATAAGATGAATTTTTATACATTGTAAGGTGTTAAATTTAGTAAGATAGCACGCAAGATTTCATACTAGTGGCAACGGAGAACAGAATTAATTATCACTACTCATAATTGTGCCTATTCTGTAGAAATATTATGTTTATTTGACAATAATAAAAAAAAACATGATTCATAGTACAGCAGGGTCATAATCGTAGCAATACATATAAGAGGTTGTGGGTTTGAGCCCCATCTGAGGATGGGGAAATGAAATTTAATATAATACTTTAATTTTCGTTGACGTTGAGCTCCACCGCTTAATACGACACGACACGACAACAATGTTTCTAGAATTAGGCGAAAGAAGAGGAACAGCAGTGTCTTAATTGGAACGAAGTTCACACTACGGTCACACAGTATCTTTTATATATCTATATAAAAGATACTGCGTGAAGCTGTACAAAAACGTACAAAATAAACACCATTTCATGAATAAATATAACAAACATACGAGTACATGGTTTACTTTGACACATGTAACTGTTGTATTAAGACAAAGCACAATAAAATGCTGTATATCGCCACTGTACACACGAATGAAATGGACTTACCATTTCATTAGGATAAAGGATGTAAGCCCCAAGATTTTAAGAACTATCATTGTCATATAGTAAATGTTTAAAAAATGTTTTTTTTTAGCTTCACGCTGTATCCCGCACATAGCAATAGGAAGATGGAACGTGGGAACCTATGTGTATGTTAAAATAATCCGCTTAGTAGAAATCAAACCCACAACCGTCGCGTTTACAGTTAAATATATTTTAACTAACCTCAAAAATGCTTTCATATCAATGAAATAAAGAGATTTTGGACGCATTTCGTGTTGAATAGATTTTAGAGGCCGCCGTGGCGCAGTGGCATAAGGGTGTGACACCCACAACCGTCGCGTTACACGTCAGTTGTGGCTTCGCCCCACTCGAGGAAGTGAAATAACGTTATATTTCCATTTCTAAGCTCTTTTTGCCTCGAGCTAAGCGCGGCGTTAAGTTCTGCCACTCAACACGCAAGGCGTCCAGAATTCGGCAGAAAGTAGAGTACGGTTCCTCTATCTACCCTGCAGTGTGCGGAATAACGCAGGAAGCTGATTTTAATTTTTTTTCGTATGATTCAAGCGGGCGAAGCCGTGACTGTCGGTAAGTTATTTAAAAAGAAATATTTTTGCTATTTTCATTTCTCCGCTCTAGTGTCGAGGCAAAGCGTGGCAATGAGCGCCGCCATTCATTCCTTCCTTTTTCTTAACAAAGCGAAAAAAAATTACCTCTCTCGAATTCAATAATAAATACGAATGAAAATTTAATATTTGAGTCAAACAATCGTTTTATAAGGCAACATTACCTAAATTATATATATATATATATACTCGTATATATATATATATATAGATATAAATTCAAAAAGATATATCTTTTTGTGGAAACCATGAATATTTGACGTAATTTGACGTTGTGGCTTAATTTTGTAATCTCTCGCCAACACGCCACGCGTTGATAATAGATGCTTTATATATTTTTCTTCTTTTTAATTTTTAATTAAGAAAGAGAAAAACTAAATGTATGTACGTATCAAGTCTATATTTGAACTAATTGAAAAATTTCAATTTCTTACTCATTTTTACATCAGTCACATGTACTTTTAAGAGAAAAAGTAACCCTTATAAGAAAACTCTGTTGTCCGTCTGTCGTCAGTCTGTCAAGATCCTTTATCATAGGAACGCTTACAGATTTTCTTGGCTTCATAATTTTCTGACAAAACTGACTGATATTTACATAAAAAAAAGATAAAAAAGTTTATATCGAAAATAAAAACGAATATTTCGACACTATACAGGAAATCTGTAGATTTCAAACTCCAGTGGAACACTCATCTGGAATCACTTGCGGATAAAGTCAGCTCTGCCGCGTTCGCAATTAAAAAAGTAACACAAATGACGGACGTTGAAACAGCCCGACTAGTCTACTATAGCTATTTTCATAGTATTTTATCTTATGGAATGCTGCTATGGGGCAGTGCTTCAGATATAAATTCAATATTTATTCTCCAAATAAGAGCCGTGAGATATATTTATAATCTAAGAGCTCGAGATTCTCTGCGAGATGTTTTCAAAGATGCGGACATTATCGCAATTGCTTCACAATTTCTATATTATAATATTCTGTTTGTCCGACAAAATATACAGTGTCACAGTAAAAATAGTGATGGACATAAGATAGGGACGAGAAATAAAGATAAACTTGTTACTCCAAGTTGTCGCCTCCAAAAAGTTAATAAATCTTTTATGGGTCTCGGTATACGTGTATATAATAAAATTCCACAGTGTATTCTAAATTTGCCACAACCAAAATTTAAAGTAATTGTACAAAAAAATCTAACAAGTAAAGCTTATTACACTGTTCAAGAATATTAAGAGGATAAATATGCATGGAATTAATGTCTGTTGGATGTCATGCAGGATAACTGCCAGCTAATGTCATAATTAATTATACCATTGACTTTGAAAAGAGCAACTGTTGAGTTTCTCGCCGGCTCTTCTCAGCAGAACTGCCTTCCGAACCGGTGGTAGCTTTTTGTTTGTATGTTCACTCGACGATTCAGAAGTGCTTACATAGTATATTTGAATAAAGAATATTTTGAATTTGAATTGAATCAAAATTCATACGCGACTTCCGGTTGACCTACAAC
>DWGR01002304.1:0-13941 GCA_018247715.1 Heliconius burneyi
CGAAAATAATAATTCATTGATTCGTTGGGGATCGAACCCACTACCGTCGCGTTACAGTCACACTCTTGCGCCCCTGGGCCACGACGGCCTCAACTCCACTCTACATTACTTTTTATTAAAATCTATGTGTTTTAATTTCCTTTACTATTCTTGGATATCATAGTTACTAATAACATTCAAGGAAGAATTTATGAAAAAAGTAATAAAAAAATATACGTTACACGATAAGCCATGTAAATTCTACGTAAAAGTGAGATACGACAGTAGTTCACCGGATAAAAGCCACTAAGCCGTTTGGATTACGTTTCGTGCGAGAGCTTGGTAACATGAAACACGAGAAAAACTCAAAGTAGCCATTATATTTTACTATAGAAGTTATGTAATTTTTCTTATCTTTCCAATACTATTTAATATTTACGTCTACCTTATTAAGTTAGAAGGTCAGTCGTGGCGCAGAGGCACAGTGAGTGAGTGTAGTGTGTTGTGGGTTCTCCTCGAGGAAATTAAATATTAATTTAAATTTATATTTTCATTTGTTTGCTCTGGTAAAGAGATAAAGAACGGTGTTGTGTTCCCCACTCAACACGCACTGCTTCCAAAATGAGTTAACACTAGGTTCTCTCTGCCGACCCAACTTTTTGCAGGATAAAGCGTGAAGCTATGTTAGTATAGTATGTCGGCTGTATTATTTTACATTTTATGCAAAGAGAACCTAGTCATGGAATTCTTCGTCTTTAACTCCTTTGTTATTGCAAAACATTGAACACTTCGTGACCATCTCAAATATACAAGAAAAAGGCTAACATTTATTACTAGTAACTCCTTTCGTCTTCGAAAGTGTTTTTTGCGCTTATCCTTTTCCTCCTAGATCTATTTACAACTTTCATCTCCTTAGATTTAGGTAGACTGCACCAAATGTAACCATTAATAATGTGAGGATATTAATTATATATATATTACGTATAATACAGTACGTATGTATAGTATGATATTATAAATAAATTTTGTTCTGAGAAGAGGCTATCGCGATGCAGTGGCAGAGGCGTCTGGCTATAATCGCAACTGTAAGTTCGACTTCCACTCTCGAAATTAATTATTATTTATTAATATTTTCATTTCTTCGTTCTCGTAACAAGGCAAAGTGCGGCGTTGAGTTTCGCTACCCAATGCCTCGAAGGCAACGCCAAACGCTACGGTCTCTGCATACCTATCTCTTTCGCCTCGTCCACTATCATTTACCTCTTCGTCCATGTTCTCTGAGAGAGCCTCATGCTTTTTACGTAACATTCCTCGAGTATCTTTTATATTATGTTTTCTAAGGTCAACCGAGGTCTCCCTGTACTTCTATTACCACTTACTTTAGATTTATGAAGGAAATGTGAGCTGAATCCGACATTTTAAAATGAAAAGAGAATATTTATATTTATAATATACTTTCGGGTCACTTATTTCTGTAAATTTCGTCTTTCACAGTATATATAAAAGTTGAATTCAACAGAAAACTCTGCGACAACATCTAACCTGTTTACAAATAGTTACGCGTTCTACTTCGCTCGAAAAGCAACTGGTAAAAGAAAACACAAGTTGCCACTGGCCTATATCCGGTTCGTACATCTGGATTCGCGTTAATAGTTCTGAGAGCGACGTGCCGGGAATTTTGCTTAGTTAAGGCTTATATACTGTTGGCCTTATATGATTCGTAAAATTATTTTCTACGTTATTACACGTTCTACGTTGTTTATATTAGTTTACTGTATTTTTTGGTAAATTGATAAAAAGTGTTGTCAATTAACACTATTGAAATATTTATGTTGAGGCCAGTATTCGAGGGGATTAAATAATTAATTGTTTCATGTCTTCGCTCTTGTGTCTAGGCAAAGCGCGGCGTTGTGCTCCGTCATTCAATACAAAATACCTCCAGAATTCGGAGAAAAATGGAGAACGGAATATAACCTTCAACATCAGAGTAGGCCGAGGAAATCTATTGTGTTGAGGATACGGCGTGAAGCTAAAAAACATCTGCTTGGAATATAATTGCGTTTCTAAGTATATTGTATTTCCAAAAAAAAAATAGGGTCGGTAGACGCAACCTTGTGTTAAGTCCCTTCGTTTCACACTTTTCTCCTAATTTGTGACAGAACGTGTTAAGTGGCGGAACTGAACGCCAACCTTTGTCGAGTTACCAGAGCAATGAAAATATTAAATAATGATTTTATTCAAATTAACAATATTTTCCACTTTTCGTTGAATATCACACTACACTGCTGCAATAGCTACATCGCTTTTCATTCCCAATAGGTAAAACGTGGTTGGATAATAAGATAGAGCTTACGCGAACTGAATAATATCGATATGACGATCGGAACCAGAGATTATACGGTGCTCGCCGCCGTCTGTAAGGATATTATATAATATGGAAAGTATCAGCAGAGTGCCGTCCCGCGGGTGTACGTCACGCTTTGAAGGCG
This sequence comes from Heliconius burneyi, assembly GCA_018247715.1. NCBI lineage: Eukaryota > Metazoa > Arthropoda > Insecta > Lepidoptera > Nymphalidae > Heliconius > Heliconius burneyi. The sequence continues at coordinate 2,469 of DWGR01002304.1, forward strand.
TCGCCGCTAGCTGTTACGCGGATTACGAGGAGAATATTAGAAAAGTGTGAGAAATCCTCGTTTCATTGCTGTAATTGGTCTTTTAGTCTGGTGGTTTGAGTTGCTAATTAAATATTTAATTTTATATTTATGCTTTATTCCCAATTGCAATGATCGGGGAGAACCTATTGTTATGTCACCTTTTGACCATTTTCTGTCCATTTTGCGGTTAAGTAGTTAACGTCGTACGCAAAACTTTTGTCCGTTACACGATCGACAAATCAAAGGTGGTCTGTGGGTTGGGGCCCTCACTATCTATCCAGTTCCGCTTATGCATCAGTAAATTTCAGTAGTTTCGAATCACAAAAATTTCGAAACTTACGAGCAAAAGTTATTCCATCATCAAGAAAAAGCTCTGTTAACGAGCTCTGGCTTGAGTTTCGCTGGGGCTGTCTTGCCGCGGATTTCGTCTAATTTTAATAATAATTGAATGTATAAATTATATCATCAATTTGTTGGCAAAGGCAGCATAATAATAGAATTATAGGAAGTATGCGGGCGAAGCCGCGAGTAGACCACTAGTAAACATAAAATGAAATATATAATAAATATATTAATTAAAAAAAAAGTTTTTGTAATTATTCTTGGTATATCAATATATCGACGAGAATGTGTGAATGTGAATATCTTTTACGACACAAAAGCGGTTGAATAATGGTGAATTGCGATCTGTTTTTGTTGAAGATTCGTATATTAAATGTTTTATTACTTTTTTTATGCATGAAATTCGTTGTTCAATTTTTTTTGCAGACTAAAAACTAGATTTATGCGTTGAGCCATTTAATGTTCTTTTTTTTCAGCTCCTTACTCTATTCCACAATACTCTCCGCTGTCCGCTCGAAATGGAAACAATGCGTCATGCTCATGAGTAGCGGATTGAAAGCCGCTCGCGTTTTGTTTGCGCAGGCAATAAAATAAAAAAAAAATCAGCTTGTGTAGATCAAATCCACAATAATCGCATTTACAGACGTGCTGTCGGTGTCAGTACGATGTCCCAAAGAGCTACGGTGGCGTAGCATTTTTAGAAATCCATTGGCGATGCCTACTCGCTAGGTAGGAGAAGATATAACTAAAAACAGAGAGAACCCAAAACCACTGCACCACGACATCCTAATAAATATATTATAGAGAACTTAAAAATTAATTTTACATTAAAACTTCACAAAAGACTACACAACCAGCTGCATTCATTTATAAAATGACTATTCATGAGCGACGAGCAATAATTTCATTTAAAATTTATATGACCTGAAAACAATTACGAAAATTTTCTCTCGTCTGGAGAAGTAATCACGTTGCGGAGGAAGGTGCAAGGAGAAAACTGTCTTTGCTGCTGTAACGAGGTTAGCGAGGGGACGACTCACCATGGATATTTATCACGGAAAGTGGAAATATTACCGACAAAGGATGTTAAATCTGTTAATCATGTTTTGTATAGTCTACCTTCTGTATATACCTCAACATTAAAATAAAAAAAATATATGAATGTTCTTTTTTTATTTGTTGTAAAAGATATTCTGTGTATGCTATAACGAATATTGCAAATTAATTATTTAACATGATAAAAATTGTCTTAATACCTATCACACACATAATTATTACGATTTTATTGCTTTTTAGCTTCCACTTTTCGACAAATTCCGCAGTGATTGCGTGATGCGTGGCGAAACTCAACGCCGCACTTGCTCTTTACCAGAGCGAGGAAATAAAAATTATATTTATACGAGTTGGATTCAAGCCCACAATCAAAAACTTAATTTCATAAAATCCTATAAATCATTGCACTCACCCAACATAATAGATACAGTAAACTTCATAATTAATATGCACAAAGTGTAATCTGTCCACAAGTAAAGTGCATTGGGTCGGTGACTGTGATGGCAATGGCAGTAAAGCTGATGCAAAGTGTTTGACAAAGCCCTCGGTTACGTTCAATCAAGTGCGTTCTCTTATTCATGGCTGTACGAGGATTGCCTTGAGCTTCGATTTCCAGTATGTGATGCACTCTCGGATGGGTTACTCAGTTGATACGTTGTAGGGTATACTTGTTTTTGTATTAGGACTGTGATTGATGTTTATTTATCCTATTTTTATTATTAAAAGTAAGAATAAGAAAAAAAATTAATCCGTTTCACGCTGTATCCCGCACACAGCAGGCTGGGCAGAGGGAAACTAGTGTTTAAGACACTCCGTTCTCCACTTTCTGCCGAATTCTGGAGACATTGCGTGTTGAGTGGCAGAACTCAGCGTCGCGCATGTCTTCGACACCAGAGCGAAGAAATGGAAATATAAACGTAAATAAATATTTCACTTCCTCGAGCGGGGATCAAACCCACAACTGTCGCATTGCAATCACACCTTGTGCCGCTGTGCCACGACGGCCTCATTAGATAGTGAAGATTTGCACCATTTTATTGCGGCGGTCATTATTGGTTAACATCAATATTGATTATAATAAATAGGTCGGGGCAAAATATTTTTGTATTTTTAATGTATTAGTAAATCTAGTTGCCGCCATTTTTTAATTGTTTTACAAGTCAGCAAAATGAGCGTATGCGACGAAGAAATTCGGCACAATTTAAAGTTTTATTACAAAAATGATGAAAATGCCACGAACGACGCGAATAAAACTTGTGCGGTTTACCGACGTAAGGCAGTATCAAGAAGAGTAGCACAAATGTGGTTCAAATGTTTCAAGTATGGAAATTTTAGTGTGAAAGATGAGGTTAAATATAATTAAATATTTTTCTATGTATGACCAATATGAAAATACTTCAGCCCCGACCTAATTTGCAGTTTCATTATCATCAGAACTGCTGTCCTCCAAATTTCAAATTTCAGGTTAAATTAAAACTGAAAAGTGGTTTAAATTGCGCTTGAAAGATTTCACATACTCTTAACACAACTAGCACGGCAACTTAAATGAAAGCTTCTAAACAGCTGTAAGTCATTGTAGAGTCCAATAGCCTTCACAGTCTGTAGTCTTGGACGCCGTCTTACCGACATTCCGCCCTGCACCCGCGTTAACAGTGAACTCATGACAATCTTGTAATTTACGTCATGGAGACTGTCGTCTTCGTTGAATATTAAACACTTTATTTATTATTTTATTGTTTTTAATCTTTTTCATATTATATTAGTAGATACATTTTCTAATGTAGATTTTTTTTTGTCTTGTAAGTTTATAATAGCTTTTTGTAAATGTTACTTTTTTTTTTTTTTTTGTTTTTGGAAAAAGCATGGCAAACGAGCGTACGGGTCACCTGATAGTGATCACCGCCGCCCACGACACCGCGTAACACTAGAAGAGCTGCTGGTGCGTTGCCAGCTTTTGAGGTGGTTGGGCGCCGGAACCCGGCATTACCTAATGCGAAACGCAGTGACATAAAGCCACTACTTCACGCCGGTTTTAAATGCCGGGGGTGGTAATGATCCGGTCGAGTCTGCCCGTGCGTGTCGCCATTGCTGGCAACGTGACTTTTCCACTCGTACTTTAGTCGCCTCTTACGACACCACCAGTACGAGGGTGATCCTATTCTAAGCCGGGAACACACGGCTGAAGAATTTCTTAAGAAAATAATACAATATATTTGAGAATATTCGAAGGTGTATCCTAGAATAATATTAGCTCTGGCTACTTATTTGTCCATATTAAAGCATACATACATAGCTTCACACTTTATCCCTTGTGGGGTAGTCAGAGAGAACGAAGCGCCAAACGCTACGGTCTCTACATACCGCTTTCACCTCGTCCACTGTCATTAATCTCATACATACCGTCCTCATGCTTTTTACGTAACCTTCCTCCAATATCTTTGGTACACTTTTCTGTCATAAATCTTTTTTGCCATTCCTTCATCACTCATTCATTCGACGTGCCCAAACTAGCTGAGCACATTCTTCTATATTCTCAGCGTGACATCCTTACCGTGACATAGGTATAACAATATAATTGCCAACATTGTTCTAGTACGCTGACTGACACATTTACTAGATAATATTAACAATGTCGGTTTTCCTCAATTGTCATCGGAGTTAAAGTCACGTATACAAAGCAGAGGGTAAAGTGTCAGCAAAACTGCGCGTACGTGATATTAGAGACATACGCGAAGGTCGCCACGCGTCACCATCAGGTACCCGTACGCTCGTTTGCCATGTCTTTTCCCATAAAAAAAATAGAATTAAGCCACAGTAAGGTAAGCAGGAACAGCTAAAAACTTGTTGGTAGGATGTAAGGTATAGCTATCGTCTTCTCTCTAATAAGCTCAACGCTTGTAATATTGGTAGCTCCGAGAGGATAAAAATATTTTTAAAAATAATAATTTGAGATTTAAGAAGTATTTAAACCTTAGTACTGAACGGACCAGGAAAGATTTTAGTTACACACACACACACACACACAAACACACACAAACACACACACACATACACACACACAGGGTAGACAGAGGGAACCTAGTGTTAAGACACTCCGTACCTCACTTTCTACCAAATCCTGGAGGTATTGCGTGTTGAGTGGCAGAACTCAACGCCGCGCTTTGTCTCGACACCAGAGCGAGGAAATAGAAATATAAACGTAAATAAATATTTCACTTCCTCGAGTGGGGTTAGAACCCACAATCGTTACGTTACAGTCACACCCTTGTGCTGCTGCGCCACGGCTTCGATCTTTAAAGTTATGTTATAATTTTTTAAATTAATAGACAACATACAGACCAGGCGATATATACTCGTATATATATATATAAAATTTATAGAATTTATCCCACAACTAACTAGGTTTTGAAGAGTATAATCCAAGCACTTTTAAAGAAAATTGCATTTTATACCTTCGATGAAAAATAAATACACTTAAGCCAAAACCACTCACGTCAAAAAATTAAATCAGCTTCACGCTGTATCCCGCACACAGCAGGCTGGGCAGAGGGAAACTAGTGTTTAAGACACTCCGTTCTCCACTTTCTGCCGAATTCTAGAGGCATTGCGTGTTGAGTGGCAGAACTCAACGCCGCGCATGTCCTCGACACCAGAACGAAGAAATGGAAATAAACGTAAATAAATATTTCACTTCCTCGAGTGGGGATCAAACCCACAACCGTCGCATTACAATCACACCTTGTGCCGCTGTGCCACGACGGCCTCATTATATAGTGAAGATTTGCACCATTTTATTGCGGCGGTCATTATTGGTTAACATCAATATTGATTATAATAAATAGGTCGGGGCAAAAGATTTTTGTATTTTTAATGTATTATTAAATCTAGTTGCCGCCATTTTTCAATTGTTTTACAAGTAAGCAAAATGAGCGTATGCGACGAAGAAATTCGGTACAATTTAAAGTTCTATTACAAAAATGGTGAAAATGCCACTACCGATGCGAATAAAACTTGTGCGGTTTACGGACCTAAGGCAGTATCGAGAAGAGTAGCACAAATGTGGTTCAAACGTTTCAAGAATGGAAATTTTGATGTCAAAGATGAGGTTAAATATAATTAAATATAATTTTCTTTGTATGAACAATATGAAAATACTTCAGCCCCGACCTAATTTGCAGTTTCAATATCATCAGAACTGCTGTCGTAATCCAAATTTCAGGTTAAATTAAAACTGAAAAGTGGTTTAAATTGCGCTTGAAAGATACACACATACTCTTAACGCAACTAGCACGATAACTTAAATGAAAGCTTCTAAACAGCTGTAAGTCCTTGTAGAGTCCAATAGCCTTCAGTCTGTAGTCTTGGACGCCGTCTTATCGACATTCCACCCTGCACCCGCGTTAATAGTGAACTCATGACAATCTTGTAAATTACGCCATGGAGACTGTCGTCTTCGTTGAATATTAAACACTTTAATTATTATTTTATTGTAATAGCTTTTTAATCTTTTTCATATTATATTAGTAGATACATTTTCTAATGTAGATTTTTTTTGTCTTATGAGTTTATTTTTTTTGAGTTTGTAAATGTTACTTTTTCTTAAGAAAATAATACAATATATTTGAGAATATTCGAAGGTGTACCCTAGAATAATATTAGCTCTGTCTACTTATTTGTCCATATTAAAGCATACATACATAGCTTCACACTTTATCCCTTGCGGGGTAGTCAGAGAGAACGAAGCGCCAAGCGCTACGGTCTCTACATACCGCTTTCACCTCGTCCACTGTCATCAATCTCATACATACCGTCCTCATGCTTTTTACGTAACCTTCCTCCAATATCTTTGGTACACTTTTCTGTCATAAATATTATTTGCCATTCTTTCATCACTCATTCATTCGACGTGCTCAAACTAGCTGAGCACATTCTTCTACATTCTCACCGTGACATCCTTACCGTGACATAGGTATAACAATATAATTGCCAACGTTGTTCTAGTACGCTGACTGATACATTTGATAGATAATATTAACAATGTCAATTTTCCTCAATTGTCATCAGAGTTAAAGTCACGTATACAAAGCAGAGGGTAAAGTGTCAGCGAAACTGCGCGTACGTGATATTAGAGACATACGCGGAGGTCGCCACGCGTCACCATCAGGTACCCGTACGCTCGTTTGCCATGTCTTTTTCCATAAAAAAAAATAGAATTAAGCCATAGTAAGGTAAGCAGGAACAGCTAAAAACTTGTTGGTAGGGTGTAAGGTATAGCTATCGTCTTCTCTCTAATAAGCTCAACGCTTGTAATATTGGTAGCTCTGAGAGGATAAAAATATTTTTAAAAATAATAATTTGAGATTTAAGAAGTATTTAAACCTTAGTACTGAACGGACCAGGAAAGATTTTAGTTACACAAACACACACACACACACACACACACACACACACACACACACAGGGTAGACAGAGGGAATCTAGTGTTAAGACACTCCGTACCTCACTTTCTACCAAATTCTGGAGGCATTGCGTGTTGAGTGGCAGAACTCAACGCCGCGCTTTGTCTCGACACCAGAGCGAGGAAATGGAAATATAAACGTAAATAAATATTTCACTTCCTCGAGTGGGGTTAGAACCCACAATCGTTACGTTACAGTCACACCCTTGTGCTGCTGCGCCACGGCCTCGATCATTTAAGTTATGTTATAATTTTATAAATTAATAGACAACATACAGACCAGGCGATATATATATAAAATTTGTAGAATTTATCCCACAACTAACTAGGTTTTGAAGAGTATAATCCAAGCACTTTTAAAGAAAATTGCATTTTACACCTTCGATGAAAAATAAATACACTTAAGCCAAAACCACTCACGAGTATATTACTGGAAAACTTTTAAAAAATTTGTAATCATGCTTAAAGAATAAGTAAACCATTATCGTTTAATATTTTTTCAACAGTTTTTTTTTATTCAAAGATGTTTTTGGCGTCGGCCTGTATCTCGTAGATACTCTATTTTTATCACTTTCCACAAGTATTTTAGTCACTACTTCGTTTTGAGTTGCAGAATTCAACTTAGTAGCTAGTTTCATTGTTTTAATAAAAAAATATGAAGGCAATGAGTCACGTCACGCTATATCCCAGTGTTCCTCATTGTCTGCCAAATTCTGGAGGCATTGCGTGTTTCAGGAATGCCTCCAGGGGGCATTAGTGATTAAACTCAACGCTGCGCTTTGCCTCAACCAGAGCGAAGAAATGAAAATATTAAATAGAGTGTAATCGCAATCACAATCCATCGCGTTTGTAGTCATACGTTTGTCTTGCTGCTCCTCGACTGGCCTCTTATATTTAGGATTACGGACCCTTTAATGAAAATAAACATCAACCTTATAAGATCACTTTATTGTCTGTCCGTCTATGTGTTTGTCTGTCAAGAGCCTTTATCTCAGGAACACTTGGAGATCTCAAATTGAAATCAAAACTAGATACTCAGGTTTACAGTCCTTTGATTTCCTGAATCATATTCGTAAAAATAGTATTCCTACATTTACTTAAAAAAAAAAAGATATGGCTGTTTACGAAATGCGTATTTTGTATGGCTGTTTATAATATGCGTACTCTATATAGGGAATTAAAACTTAAAGAGTACTTCTGGTTGACCTATAATTATGAAATTTGGCACGGCTTTACTAGTTCAGGAAAAAATTTGCCAACTTCAAATTTGTAGTTAAATCCAAAAAAAGCCTTAAAAGGGGGGGGGGGGACCAAATTTGGTATTAAAGCTGTTTGTTTCCCAGACCAGATGAAAAGATTCTGATCAAACTAAGCACGAATTTAAAAAAAAGCTTGAGTCCTCATAATTGAGGATATTTTACGGAGCCCTTGGTGGGAAAGTCCGACTCACGCTTGTCCATTTTTTAAAATAATTATAATTTAATTTTAACTTTCATATACTACACTCCATAAAAAAGAAACTAAACGTTAAACCAGTAAAAGTATTAGTTTTAACGAGAAAAATACTTTATTATTAAGTTATAATCTCTACTTACTGGCACGAAGATAAGTGGCAAACTTACGTACCGAGTTGTATACTTTGTTTACTTTTATGAAAGCTAGGCCTCGCTCAGTCGACCGAAGACTTGAATTTATTGGTTAAGAGTTTCTTCATAAATTCATTTTATATTAAACTCTCAATTTTGAATTCTCCGGGAGCTTAAAATATTTTGTCTGTATATTTAGTATTTTTGACTGAAATGAATAGAGGGACACTTAAAACAATAATCGAACGCAAAAATATTGTTTGAAGTTCTTCTCTGTCTGTCTGTATGTATGATCACGATAATCTTCGAAAGTACTGAACTGATTTACTTCAAACTTTCACCAATTGCTTTGTTGTATCTCAACTTAACATCTAAAGTTTGTTTCATCAAAATCGTTTCATTAAAAAAAAAGTAATCGGCATTTGAATGAACTCAAGCCATGAGTTTGCCTGCAAATATAAAACAATTCATATCTATACTTATATCTATAATAAATCTGTATATGTTTGTGATAAATTTGTATTTTTAACCGACTTTCAAAACAAGGAGCTCAATTAAAAATTTTCGATTTGATATTCGATTCATTATTTTGGATTCGATTTCGATATTAGATTATTCGATTCTTTTTGGGTATTTTTTGTAATATGCAATCATTACAGTTATTTTACAAAGAATATTATAAATCCTTACACAAATCAATAATTTAAAAGTTAGGGTTGTTTCTGAACGAGTACATTAAATTATTCATTGACGTCAGTCAGTCAATTCTGTTTATTATATGAATAATCATGTAGCTCAAGCGGGTGAAGCCGCTGATGGGCCATATACAGGGTGGAAAAGGCAGCGCTTCTTTTACTGAAACTGCATATAGGGTAAAATATTTCAAACCCGGAGCTAAAAAAATTTATCAAGATGCCTCAACAGTTTGGACGTAGGATTTTTTTTTCATTTCACGATTTTTTCCATACCTGTATTTCGTGTCACGCACACATACACATACTACTACAAATATACTTGAATGAAGCGTGTGCGACGTTGCCGCATTGACAGGTAAGTGTGTGAGTGATAATATTACACTTTACAAATGGTGTTTTTTTTTAAAACGATTATTTTCTAATTTATTTTGTTTGAAAAAATAACTTTTTCATTTTTGGGAATTATTTTTTTTTCTGAATTATTTAGGCTTTTATAGAGTAGTTAAAACTGTGGTTTCATTTAAAGTGGTGCGTTCAATTCCACCCCGTATAGTATAGTAATATATACGAGTACATAGAAATAAATTTATTAATCGACATCTGTGAAAGAAGGAAGTTATCAATTCGAGTGTATTTGTTTTAAAAGGAAAATAAATTGTATAAATACTCAATTTTGGCTTAGAATTTACAATCCTTTTTTATTATTAATCAATCTCCCACAAAGTAATGTTTTTGAAAGTTAATAAAGCCGCAATTACTGAAACGGAACTAACAACGACTCCAAAGTACTTAATTGATCTTTATTCATTTCCCCCACCTGCAGGTCAGACAGAGTTGATAACTTATTTGTAAGAGAGCGACGACAAAGAATAATTACTCAATGTATTACTTCACGCCATTCACACTCAGTTGAAATAGAACCGATTTAACTTTCATCCCTTTATACAAACTTGTGTGGGTGTAAGCCTTTGACTGAACAGTTTGACGTGGATTCCTGTCATGTAATAAAATAGTCACTAATGATGAACTCGTAGCTATTTATGTTTCTCGTAGCAATTTGCATTTTTCAATAAATAATGAAAAAGACCAGCTTTTTTAAGGGCAAATATTTTATAAAAATGTCTGAAATTCATATATTTATATTTTTAGAGTGAAAATAATATATGATGCTATGGATCGTACTTAAAAAACAACTATTAGTAAAAATCTGTAAATGTAAATGTGTATTTTTTAAATTTGGCAGCACTATGCAGTTGCTTATGTTGAAACTTATGAGAGTTCTTAAAGAAGTACAAGCAAAATTCTTTTAAATATAGGGAAGAGAATATCGAAACTAAAAGTATCAATCGATGTTAAGCGATTTTAAAATATTTTTATAGTGTATCAAAATATAATTTTCCTTAAAAATACGTTATTTATCAGCAGCTCAGCAGACCTCAACGCCGCGTTGTTTGCCTCGACACCAGAGTGAAGAAATAGAAATATAAACTTAAATAAATATTTCACTTCCTCGAGTGGGAATCGAACCCACAACGAATCGAAGCGTCACAGTAAACACCTTGTGCCGCTGCGCCACGACGGCCTCATAAATACGTTAGATAAGATTATCATAGAAATTTTATGTAAGTCTAATCGGTTGATATTACAGTGTTATAATATTTAATTATTCTACATACATAAGAAATATATTTACTTAACAAATGCAAAACCTCCTCCGTTTTAAATAAAGAAGTCGCTAAAAGAAATATTCAAACGCTCGAATTCAAGCTCGGCCGCATTATGTAAATATTTATAAAAACAAAGCCTCCATAATCTTTGTTTGTATTAGTTTAAGCAAAACAAATTTATTATAATATAAATAAATAAGGAAAGTCGAAAGTCATGATAAATTTGCGTATAAATGACATTTACAGAGTACCTGGGAAACTAGTGTTAAGATACTCCGTTCTTATTAAGACACCTCCGTATCTCACTTTCCACTATTATTTTCAATAATTCATTTTCTCGAGTGAGAATTACATCTATAACCTGTCGCGTTTACAATCACACGCTTGTGCGTCTACGCCACGACTGGCCTCAACTGGACTTGTTTCATTTTGTGAAGATTATTTTAAATCTAAAAAAAAATTTATACAAATGGTATACAGATCTAAACTTGCCAAAGGAAACAAACAGAAAATAATATCTATATATATATATATATATATATATATATATATATATATATATATATATATAAATAAACATGTACTGACTGAGGTAAGACGCACGCACAGCCGTAACCGCTGTGAGTAGAAGAGATTTTGAAAAATTTTTAC
>DWGR01002305.1:0-13935 GCA_018247715.1 Heliconius burneyi
TTTGAAAAAATAACTTTTTCATTTTTGGGAATTATTTTTTTTCTGAATTATATTAGGCTTTTATAGAGTAGTTAAAACTGTGGTTTCATTTAAAGTGGTGCGTTCAATTCCACCCTGTATATGTATATATATAGAGAGAGAGAGAGAAAATATGTTCTTAATAATAAAGATTCTAATCAAGTGTATATTAGTAGTAGTCAAAGCACCTGGTCGGATACCAGGAGGCGCGGGTTCGATTCCCGCTACGTTCAAATTTTTATACGTTTTTTAAATAAGTATTTTTTTTTCCTAATTTCTAGCTATGTTGTGTTATAAAGGCGTAATGTTTAATCATGAAATAGTAAATCATGCAAGTAAGTCAGTACCAAAAGTTAAGTCCTATTGGAGATATTTCCGTATAATGTTATTTAACTAGCCCATTCAGAGGTAAAAAAATTAAAACTGTAGAAAAATATAAAAGGAAAAATGCCCAACTTTTATAAAGCGCTAGAAGGGTTTTAGAAATTTGATTTTAATGAGTTATCCAAAGAAAATGTCTTTCAAGATGACTGACACAAATATTTCGGAAAGATTTCAAAGTTGCTCCTACCAAAAAGTTAATTAACTGTTGCTGACAATCAAGCGGCAGTCGGAATGTCATTTATTGAGCATAGTAAAATGGTCGACATTCTAAGTGTCTCGCTAGTGTTACATGCTAAAAGTTACTGCTTCTGTAATCTGCAATTGTTTTAAATAATAAAACGTAAATAAAATAATAACAATAATAATAATTCTTTTTTTTACTTTTTTACCTAAAAAAGTTTTAATATGTAATATTTGTAAATGATATTATTTCTTCTGATTTCTAAAATGTTATACTGAAATTAATTTAGTATGTAGTGATTGATGCCGTCTCGCAGTACGCTCGAGGTACGTCAGCTACGCTGGTATGGCGTTGGTCTTCTATATAATGTTTACCACTGCTGTTCTACAACTTGGTATACGATTAGTATTACGATTTTATATCCTGGAACTGTGGTACATGTTGTAGCGTCTATGGTTTTAATATCTTGTTCAAACGTAGAAACTTCCATTATGAATATTTCCTTTTCTTCGCTTAGGTATCGAGGCAAAACACGGCGTTAAAATCCGCTTACAGAATTAAGCAGAATGTGGGGAATAGAGCGTGCTGAAATTGGGCTTCTTCTGCCTACTCTATCTGCTACATGTGGAATACAGCGTGAATCTGAAAAAAAAAGACGAGACGCAAGCTCCGTCAAGCTAATAGCGAGTATATATACTTTTGTAGTGCTCAAATAAAAATTCTTATTTCGAAATTTTGGTTAAGCGATTTGTAATCCAACTATTTACGTTTTCTCTGAAGAAACAGAATTCGAGTCCTTAGGAACCCAAATTAAGAGGTCTTTTGCAATGAAACTCACTAAATGCGACCGTATTACATTTTCCTTCTTGATTTACTTTTAATCTGTACTCCAGTTTCAAGTCATGAATAAATCTTTTCATACCTTACGCTATAATTAAGCATGTGAATATATTTTTTTCGGGCTGGATGTGAATAATAAATATGCTACGATCTCTGCATGCATATATTTAGCCGAAACAACATTGATATTTCTTCTCAATACACTATACACATATTAAGAATGTTTAATTGATTAATCTATAACATACAATTTAAGATAAAGATTAAAAAAAATGAAATCAGCTTCACGCTGGATCCCGCATACAGCAGGGAGGTAAAGGGACCCTAGTGTTAAGACACTCCGTTCCCCACTTTCTGCCGAATTCTCCAGGCATTGCGTGTTGAGTAGCAGAACTCAACTCCTCGATTTGCCTTTAGTATAACAAATGCTATGATTGTATTGTTATTATTTAATATTTGTAACAAGTGCTGGCATCTTTATTTCCTATGACTTATAATGGGTCTTCAAAAACAGAGTCCATACATAGATACTTACTGGACAAGTGTGTACCAATGTAGACCGCATCATCAACGCTCATCAGTCTTGATGCGGTTAAACGCAAGCCTCTACAATATAAAAAAAAGCCAAGTAATATTTTTTGTGAATATTTAAGATTTTAGTCGGTATCTTTAAAATATAAATAGACCATGAGCATTAAATTTGCTCTTTACTTTAGTTATTACTTAATTGAAATTGAATTTCGCGCGTACTTTTTGCAACTTTACACTTACTCGTAGTTACAACAACGTGCACAAAGTTTAACATCATAAAGAGATACTCCAAAGTTTTCTAAGGATCCATTTTACTTATAAATATATTTGGTATTTTTATAATTTATTTTGAAATATATTGACTGTCACGAACTACTGTAACTATGGTATGGTGCTGGTATATTCTTTTGTACTTTTTTCTATAAAACAAAGAACCATTATTCTAACCTTTTACAAAAAATAGATTTATGGAGAAATAGTAGTATATCACACCATCTTCTATTTAGAGACAGTAGATGTAAAGCGGTAAACTCATTGTCATGTTTTGCGTGACCTCTTATTAAGGAGATGCTGCATTACACCAAATTGTTTTTGTTAGTGTACACATTTGCATTAAAGTTTGTTCGTGATTATTGTTTGTAGATAGCCATGTTCCTAACGGAACATGGGTACATGTACATGTCTTACATGTCGTCATAGAAATCTATATAAGTGTTTCAAGTGTATTCAGAATCTTGGCCAAAGTGTGGCACACGACAGTGCTTAATTACATTTGCGTGGTTGCTCTAACAAATACAACTCTGGTCGAGCTTCTGTCAGACGTACTAATTGCTTTGGACTGCCGGCATATACGGTACCTTTATCGATAGCGTGGTTGCACGGTATGGTAACTGGTATATTTCTAAAATTGTCGGAAATTGATTTACTAAGTTGGTATTGGTACTTATATTTACTTATTTGTTATATAGTCCATATTCATCTTATATAAAATAATAATATTTAAGTTATGTACAATTTTTTCGAATTAGCAATTGGAATTGGAATTGGAGAAGGTTAATCGAGAAAGTTATATTTTTCTATATCTTTAAATTATATACGATAGATCAGTGGTCAGTCGTTGCGCAGGGGCACAAAAAGTGACTGTAAAACCGATTTGTTGTGGGTTCGATCCCCACTTGAGTAAAAGTAATCATCAATCAAACAACAAGTTTCAAAGGACAAAATGATAATATGTAAAATTATATTTTTATTTTGGAAGTATTTAAAAATAATTTATTTCAATTATCTATTTTTTTATAAAAGATATAAGATACAAAATATACCTAGTACGTTCTAATATTAGTCTAATTAACAAGAATGGGAATGCTAAAGGAAATTCAGAGATAACTCAGTGTGACACGATTCGTGCATCAGGTCTGGGAGTATTCCGTAATAGTGAAATTTGTCATTGTTACATAAGATTAAATTGTTAAAAGCTTTTGTTACTTCTCTTTGAGATGGAACAGTTGTAAAACGATGCTTACTTATATATTATAGTTATTTTGGCCAATCATGGGCATTAACTGGCAAACTCATTACTAAATTTAAAGTATGTCAGTACGGGAGGGAAAGGCGAGTATTTTTTTAGCATCACGCATTCATCAGGGTCCCTCTGCCTAGAGGGTAATATCAGATATAGTGTGATCAAATAATTTTAACACCAGAATACAAATTAATGATGATAAGAATATGGAAGACACAAAAATGGAGATGGGCAAAAATGCTAAGAGAAAATACTGATTACTGAGGAGTTCCTAGAGGTCTTCGTCGAAGGACAAGCTGCGAAGGAGAAAAATTAACGCCGTTGTACAATTTTAAACTCTGTACAAATTTCAGCAACAATAACAGCTTTTTCTTTCTATTATTTTAAAGTTTTCATTTAAAAAAAAAGAACAATCCATATGTATATTATATTTTTCTTATAAATGATTTTATTAAAATTAATAGAACATTGTATTTGACGTATGGTATTAAATTTTATGCAAGTAGAACTGTTTTCTTTATACACTGCGGGATACAGCGTGAAGCTAAAAAAATACTACAAACTTTATATATAAATTCATTAAACCTATGGTGCGAGGGTAATTTATGCGAGCCTACTAGCGTAATGGAATAGTCGTTAAGCTCGAAGAATGGTTGGTTGGCGAAACGCCAGTTGTCGATACACACCAGTACCTCCGATGTCGCTCCGCTGTTAATTAAATTTATTCATTTCTTTTGACTCCAAGGTTTTAATTTGTAATAGCTTAATAACAAGTTATTACTTGTTCTTTTTTTAATTTTGATTTCGTTAACTTTTATAATTGTTTACGAACTCTCGGTGGACAAATCTGACTCGGATTTGACTGCCATTTCCTTTGTTTATTAGATTAATAAATTTATGAATGTTAAGAAAAAATATGCTGAAAGTATGGATAAGTATCAACATTTTAAATAATATATATTTTAATATGCAAATAATTATATATTATATTAATTATACATATATCATTTAGTTTGTTTCTACGTTGTTAATATTTTCATTTCTTCGCTCTAGCACAAAGACAAAACCCACAAAGCCTCGATAAATTTATCGGAAAGGGAGTGTCTTTACTATAGGTTTCTTCTGCCTACTCTGCTATACGAGTATATGGGATACAGCGTGAAGCTGAAAGAAAAATATAAAATAAATTTATTTGTTATTGTATGGTTTTTAGATACGTCTTTTGAGATGAAAATTAACTAATTAGGAGTTATCAAATTGTTATATATGATAACTGCAAGCAAAGAAGATCCCTAATTAATAAAACAATAAAATTAAGGTAACTAAGGAGTTTTAAATGGAATATGTCTTTACTCGCTGTATGTAAGTTAGATTTAAGTCAAAAGAAAAAAAACCTTACATCCTTCTCAGTATGTACAAATATAAACTACTGTATATATAATACTATGTATAATTAATCAGGTTTACGCTGTATCCCACACACAGCAATGTTGACAAAGGGAACCTAGTGTCACGACATTCCGTTCCCCACTTTCTGCCGAATTTTGGAGGCATTGTTGAGTGGCAGAACTTGGATGGCCGCGCATTGCCTCGACAAGAGCGAAGAAATGGAAACAAACGTAAATATTACAGTCACACCCTTGTGTCACTGCGCCACGATGGCCTCGCGTTGAGTTCTGCCACTCAACATGCAAACTAGAATTCGGCAGAAAGCGGGGAACATAGTGTCCTAACACTAGATTATCTCTACCTACCCTGCTGTGTGTGTGATACAGCGTATATCTGAGATTCACTGCACCGTTTCGTTGAATTTCTACGGAATCAGACAAACAAAATATCGTTTTACCACTTCCTTACACACACAGTCCTTGAAGGGGAAAAGTATTGCACATTTCTCGTTCAAGGTGTTTCGTTCGATAGAAAACTTTATTTTTTCCTTTATACAGCAGATTATCCTTTTTTCTTTATTTTACACCAACTAAAATGAATTTTTTATTTTGAATTTGAAAATAATATAAGACACCAACTTTAAGAGCAAAGTATTTTTAGTTATGTATTTAGTCTTAGTATGGAATAAAATTTATCTATCTGTAGGATCATTAAATAACATTCACTTATTTGTCTTTTGCGTTTGTTACCTTATTTAAAAAAACAATGATAGTTTTTTTTTAACTTCACACTGCATCCCACACGCAGCAGGGAAAACGGAATTTTAAAGCAAATGAAACCTAAGACTTCATTTTTAAACACCCAGGTGGTATTAACATACTCGAAGGCCGACATATTACATTTCGCCCAAATGAGAAACGAACCTGTTGTAGGTTCGTCGAGTTTAGATTCGCACACTTATGCCCCTGCGCCACGATTATAGGATATCTTCTAATTACTGTAATACAGATATATGATAACGTTAATTATTCCTCGGTAACTACTTCGTAAGGTTAAAAAGGTTCTCTACAAAATGGGTTCCAAAATCTTTCTAAATAACCATTTTTATAAATTAAAAATCACCTTCACGCTGTATTTCACACACAGCAGGGCAGGCAGAGGGAACCTAGTGTTAAGACACTCAGTTTTTCTGAAAATGGTTATTTTCCCCTATATTGTGTTTTTGTCGAGTAAAATAAGTTCAAGAAACACCGGTATTCTACTAATTAAATATTCAAAATGATTTACCATAATCCTAGTCTTATTATTAGAGAAAAGTTTTTTTTTTGTGAGTCGTAATTAAAAATCCGTACTTCCATTAACTAACAGTTTGAATTAAATTTCCCAGATAGTTCGAGCCAATAGGGGACAAGTCCAGTCAATGAAGGCAAAGAGCTTCCGAAGCGTTTAGGATCAAATATTCACTTTACTTTGTTCCGAACAAATCACGATTTTATTTAAGCTTCTTTCATTTCTTGGTCTTATCTTTTTTTAAATCCAGTGTTCAGTCTTTTGAGCTTAAAGTTTTCAGCCTAAATTATTGTTGTAATATTAATATATAATATTAATACACGTTCATTCGAAGTAGTCTTGCAGTCTGTGACGTAGCGGATAAGCTCCAAGACCGTCGGCTGAGATGGTTTGGCCACGTTACACGCCGGCCTAAGAACTACGTCGGATGCCTTATGCCTTACTATGTCACTCCCTGGAGTGAGACCTCTCGGACGCGCTGGTTGCGCAGAAAGCGCTGGTTGGATGTCGTGACGCAGGACATGAGAGCCAATGGCTTAACCACCGAGGACGTTAAAGACCATGCAAAGTGGAGTGGGCTGGAAGGATATTGTATTAGGTATTTTATACAGTCGAAGCTACTTTTCAAACTAAAACGTTATTTTCAAATTTTTTTTAGATACGAGTAGGTATATAAGAGTATATTCTGAGGCCGCAGCGGCACAAGATGTGATCGTATCGCGACGGTTGAAGGTTCGATTCCCATTCGAGGAAGTGAAATATTTATTTATATTTCCATTTCTTCGCTCTGGTGTCGAGGCAGAGCGAAGAAATGCCTCTAGAATTCGGCAGAAAGTGGGGAATTGATTGTCTTAACACTAGGTTCCCTGTGCCTACCCTACTGGAATATGTCCATGCAGTATGTTGTATTTAACTGAAACATAAAAATGAAAGTAAAACTATTCAATCAATTTAATATTTTGTAACAGTATATTATGTTAACTATTAATCAATATAATAGAGGCCCTCATGGCGTAGTGGAATAGCATCTGACTGTTAGCGCGATGATTGTGAATTCGTTCCCACATGTAGCAGGATAGGCAGAGGGAGCTTTGTATTAAGAATCTCCATATCATTAAGAAGAAGGAAGGCGGAAAGTTATGGGCTACTTCGGCTAAATTTTGGAGACATTTCGAGTTGAATGACGGAACTCAACACCACGCTTTGTCTCGACATCAGAACAAAGAAATAGTAAACTATATTTTGTTTCCTCGAGTGGGAATCGAACACACAACATTTAGTCTTTTTTACAGTTAGAGCATATTGGACACGTTTATGGTCTTGCACCACGACCGGCCTCCAAACTCTCTCAAACTCTTTTAAACATAAAATCTTGGCTTGATAAAATTTTATCCATTAAAAGTGCTGTAAGTGTATCTATCATCTAAAATATACTAAAAATCCGAAATATCGGAAATATTTTAATAAAACTGAAGGAAAAGTTATTAATTAATATTTCGTTTCTTGTTTCAGTGTTATATTTCATTTTAACTGGTGCTAGTGTTCTCGGTATAACGAATACGAGGTGCCAGCTCCATGAATATTCCACTAGAGTTAGAACCTGAAATTCAAACTTTAACTCTAAACAGTATTTGGCATGCATGTATTGTTTTTAATTAAAAGTTGTGCTCTGAAATAGTTTTATTTACTTTACTAACAAAAAATGATGATTATATCATAGTGGTTATTAAAAAACCAATACCAATTTTTGGACTGGTATTTGAGGCAAACTGAAAACTTGTCACATGGCTCTCCTATACCCCACAATATGAAACTGAAGACCTGTCTGGTGAGGAGCGATAATACCTACCCAAAAATTGACGCCAGTTCTCGGACCATCAGGACGATCCTTCCTCGAAGAAATCTTTCGATTACTCAAGAATCATACTGATTAATGATTGAAATTATTTACATTGTTTGATTGTTAACTTAATAAATATCTTTATCTGATATTGAGATCGTTATGGGAACGTTGATATGAAATAAACTTAACATATATTTAACTTTCTCAATAAACATTTAAGATATCTTAAGTACATAAAACCTAGCTTAATTTGAGATTATTAAACTTGTTATCCAATAATCTGTTAACGATCGCTTTTACGTACGCATACAAATCATTACGAGTATAAACTCGAACCCATTTCGCTTACATGATTATGGGGTCATGTTTGCTTTATACAACAGATGGGTCTCTGGCCCCGTAAATTAACAAGAAACAAGAGTCGTTAAATTGCCCCCTCTCCGACCAAATTTCCAGAAATCAATTAAACTGCTCTAATTAACAGCAAGTACAGTGAATATTTTTCAAAATAATATTTTGTTTCTTCATAATGTGAATAACATATTATAAGATACATACGTTTTATTATAATAAATATCTTACGTTTTATAATATTTCTGTATTCATTTTTTGTAGTTTTACGCTGTTCAATTAAACGCGGTTTTATCTTGTAACCAAAGCGAGAAAATGAAAATAACTCATTCCCCCGAAAACAAATCGAACCTACCTTTACAATGAGACTCTGTGTCGCTGCGCCATGACACCATCAGTTTTACATGATATGAGAAGCTTAAGGGTCGTAAATGTCTATAATTATTATGAAAATACATTATAAAATACGAAACGCATATCAAATGAGATGATAGTATGCGATATTAACTATCGTTTGTCGTCGTCCTCCCTGCGCATTTTGCAATCAATATGCGAGAGATGCTGCTATTTTTATAAATAAATGAATTTTCCAAAAAATACACCTGTTTCTCTTAAAAAGAATGAAAATTGCAAAGATTTTAGTATGAAAAATTGTTATTGTACTCTATTTTATAGACGCTACTATGTTAGTTTTATGTAAATTCAATTTGAAGCAGTTTTTCATGTAATTTAAAATTCGTTTGGCTCTCGTTTGCACTGTTTTTTCCCTCTTTTTGCATCTGGGTTGTGTCAAACGATTACAGATAGCGCAGTGCAAACAAAAATTAATATTAACTAATATATATTAGAGTAATGAGAACGTGGCTGTACTCGTATAAATAAAGGTTGTGGGTTGGAATTGTATTAAGAAATTTATATACTTTTTTAACTTCTCTCTATAATCTTGATTGAGAAGGTTGAGAGAAAGACATAAAAATATTAAATATTTCATTTCCTCGACTGCGAATAGAAGCTTGAACCTTGGCTTATATTCGCAAGCTGATGCCCCTACGTCCCTACTGGTCTCGTTGTATTATATTTATAATGTTTATTTATAATATTTATATAATATTTTACCGTATGAGTAACAAAATGTTAGAACGTATTATCAGACGTGTCTACTTATATAATTAGATTTTTTTCTTGTTTATTCAGCATGACATAGTAAGCGCGATAAAAAATATGTATACACAAGAAAGTTGATAAATAAATAATTATTTCTCTTCTTTACCTATGTTCCGTATATTTGAGGGAAGGCAAAGGGGACCCAATAGTTGGTTTACCATTTTATGCTCAATTTTTTAAGACATTGCTTAATAAATTCAATATTACACATACACTCCTGTAGTCTACTTATTGTCATTGCTTATTATCGTACGTACGTTTATCAGTATGTTTTATATAGTGAAATAAAAACATAAAATGGCCCTAACTCTACTTTGTTATTTCGTTTTCAAAATCCACCTGCAAATAAGTTTCAATAAGCCACGACTGTCGGATATTAATATCAGAATAGCAATTGTCAACATTTCGTATTGTGACCAACGCCGAGAGCTCGCTCTGCATTACCATTTACACTCTGTTCTCGACTATTTAGTAATTAAATATGTATTGGGTGACAGAGGAAACAAAAGCTAAAAGGCTTACAATGAAACATTTTAACATTAAATTCTTTCTACCTACGGTAGTATCTATAATGTATTAGGGCATCCATATATTAAAAGATATGAAATTATTGTTTTATTCAGATAAAACTGTGTAAAGTTAAAAAGCAATAAAGATTCCACTAATTCTCTTTGCCTTTGAAATTAAATTTAAGATCCGAATGGCCTTAAAATGTGCCATTTATTGCCCTATATAGCGTTATAAATGTTATATGTCTATTTCCGACTTATCAGAGAAAACAAGTCATTTATAAACTATATATTTTAAACTTAGAAACTGGGGCCAGTCGTGGTGCACGGGCACAAGTGTGTGACTGTAACCACTACAGGTGGGTTCAATTCCCACTCGAAGAAATGAACTGAGTAATATTTTCATTTCATCGCTCTGGTATGCAAAATTTAGCGGTAAGTGCTAAGAAAAAAAATAAGAAATTATCCATGTCAATGAGAGTTGTGTATAGATTTAATACTAAAGTAAAGAATTAATACTGAATTATTTAATCCAAGTGAATCAACTAACAAAGACTGTGATTTACTTCAGATCAATCAAACACATAAGAGGACTACAATATTAATACTAATGTTATTATTTTCAATAAAATATAGAATATCGTACAGTATAACGTAGTTGCAGCTGATATCACAAAATTAAATCATAAGTTATAACCGTTTCTAGTACATTAGCTAGTAATTTGAGCCGTTTAATTGAATTATGGAAATTCAAACACAGCGCTGCGCTGCTTGGTCAAGCGGGCGCATAAATTTGACAATTCTTGTGCAGTATTAATTTTCAGCTTTAAATTAACCTACACAAACAACAAATTTCATCATAGTCTCTCTCTAGAGACTTTTTATTATTAGTATAAAAAATTGCTCCAAAGGTCGGTGGACCTAGTGGCTCAACTAATTATTACGTGTTATTATTTGAAATATATAATGAACACTTTCCATACTATGTTTATTATATAATACTTAACATATTATGTTCTTTTTTTACTAAGATCCGTATTTCTTATAATTGGAATACATCAAAATCATGACCAAAATATAATCTTTTTACAAAAATAATTGAAGTAGGTACATAGTAAAAGGAAAACGGGAAAAGCTCATCGCAAACAGTTACATATATCTGTAGAATAGCGAGCGTCCACTGTGAGCCATTTCAAATCCGTTTTGTGATTTGTGAGTAGCGTCGACAGCTACTTGTATGTATGAGAATGGTTTTACAGTGGTTTAACAGAAATTTTCAGGTTAAAGTGGGTTGAAATGTTAAAGCGGGTTCCAGAAGCATTTTTCGAATGTAACGACTGATCAAAATGGTTTGTTCAGCTATCAGACTAGTCGATGTCTATGCCAAGTCCGAGTTTCAATTTGTTCACATCGTTTGACGAGGACACGTAGACTGATTTAAGTAGAAAGGTTTCTTAAAACTGTGTTAAAGTGAGGTAAAGTTAAAATAATGCTGTTACTTTTAACTATAATTTTTTTTTCGTGTGTTTTCCATACAATGTGACGTTGGTGATGAAGTCAATTATGCTCAACCGGCACGTTCAGAACGCTACAAATGAAGAACTGAACTGTAAGTTTTTTTTATATATATAATTTTAATCTCTAGATTGATGATAAACTTATCAACTAAAAACAGAATTATTTTTATTTTATATCATCGTTTTCATATTTACTCCCCAAAAGGCCAAAAGATTCACAACCGCAATGTACCACGTATATATTTTATAAATGCATAAACCTTTAATTTTCCGGAGTACTATACGAGGGTCCTACAAATCCCCGAAATGGTTTCGTTTGATGATCAAACATGCCTATTCTAGCCTAAGCTCGAGTTTCAATTTTCCATCTACCCTTTGTATTGACGTAAGTTTTCGAATACAGACTTTATTACAAAATTTCAGAAGAATAAGTGAATAATAAAAAAAATATAAAAAACAAATGGTCGACTGCATAAAACTAAACATAAAAAATAAGCGCAATGTTTTACAAAATACTACCATATTTGCAATGCCACATCAATGTAAAGCAAAATAAAATTAGAAAAGTGGTGCACACGAATGTTTGTGGAAAACTAACTTTTTCAAATTTTACTGATTGAAAAAAAAAACCTAACTTGTATTTTTTTATACATTTCCATTACAATTACGGCAGATAAAATAGCAACTCCATAACAAAGGTAGTTTATAATTTTAAATAAAAAAATAGTATATAAAACTCTCGAATACCTAAATTAATAATTTCTATAATCACAATTCTTACAAGAAAACTTAAAAGCCTCGAAGGCGAACTTGCGACAGTGTAATCGATTCTGTCGCGCGCTCAGCAATGAATCACCGATGTTTTCCAAGATTTAGTTCTTTGTGAGTCTCCTCAAGCGTTCTCAGCAATTCGTTTCCGTTATTAGAACTTTTATATTAAAAAGTACATTTTTAACAATAGAGGCCAAATGGCAGTGAACGTTGAAGATTGAAGCACTCTGTCTAAGGAACATTTTATGATTTTCGTAGTGAAAATATTAAATAATTTATTCTCCGAATGGGAATCGAACCCATATATAGCCCGACAAAACACTTGGCTGATAAAATATATAAATACTATACGCTTTCGATACTATTATTAAATGGTTTAATGCCGTCTAATTCGAGTCTTACGAGTATACAGGCAAAATAATTTTAAGTAAATAAGAAAATAGTATAAATAAAAAATAAATCAGCTTCACGCTGTATCCCGCACACAGAGGGAACCTAGTGTTAAGGCACTTCCCACAGTCCATTCCCCACTTTCCGCCAATATCTAGAGGCATTGCGTGTTGAGTGGCGGAACTCATCACAGCTCTTTGCCTCGACACCAGAGCGAAGAAATCAAATTATGAATAAAGGGTTTTCAATTAGAGACATAACAATTTTGTATCTTTATATGAACGCACCCTTAAATTTTTTAATGAACTCTTAATTTCATAACGTTATATAAAATCAACATTTTCACTGTCGTAAAATTCACGAACCAATGCAATGTTTGGAAATTATTAAAAATTACTACCAAAATTCTGAGTCGGTGGTCGCAACTTTAAGAGCGCTTACTCCAATTTTCGGCCGTAGCTCACTTGTGGCTCAATGGCTTTGTTAATAAGCAAAATATGCGTTATTGGTCAGCAACAAACCCACATGTGCTTCTTGAGATACCGTTGCATCCGCAAAAAATTACTGTTTGGTGCAGTTTTCATGCTGGAGGTGTGATTGGGCCGTATTTTTTCGTGGATGAAAACGAGAGAGCTATCGTGGTATGTTGGAAGATTATTTGTGGCCAGAATTAGATGGACTTGACATCAACGATATGTGGTTTCAACAAAACGGTGCTACTAGCCGCGGAGAGCTAAATTGACCTAAATTTTCATGTCCTTAATGGAAAACCCGATATAAATAAATAATTTATGAAACAAAAGTAGTAAAAAATCCGTATAATCTTTCAAAGGTCTATCTATCAAACACGACAACGTCAGAAGCTATTTGATGCAAACCAGCACTCAACGAAATTGCCTCCTAAAATCAATGAATTAATAAACTTAGTTCTTAGCGTTGTATTCTTAGTGTTTCACGTAATTTGAATTTTCAGACGTTTAAGCGTTATTAAAAACTATCATATGGCGAGTATTGGTATTTTAATATCATTATAATACCAACTCTCGCTATAAGACAATTTATAACATTTATCACCATACAATTTATACTTATAATAAAATCGTAGGTGTCTTTACATGGATGATACATGAATGATATATAAATCTGATTGAAATACGAACGAATATAGCTTGGGTTTATCAGATGCCGGGAGGATTGGGACAATATATCCGTACAAAACTCGAAAGAATTTACCG